>ML786953.1:38245-82547 GCA_009831015.1 Picea engelmannii
TTGAACTAGTTGACAAAGTGGTTGATCCGATCCCATCCTCGGTCAATCCAACTCTCCCGCAAGAGAGTGAAACCCAAGTGGTTGATTCATTTCCATCCGTCGACCCCATTCTCCCCTTGGATAATGAAACCCAAGTGGTCGATCTGATCTCATCATTGGTCGATCCTACTCTCTCTCTATAGAGTAAACCTCATACTTCTCATGTTTTTCTTGTTGATACAAACACTACCGTGCTGGGGGGAATTCCTCCTTCTCTCATGGAACCCCCTCCAAGTAACAAGGCCATCCTTTTTGATTGGGGTGCACTAACCATACCTTGTCTTCCCTCTCACATTCCTTTCAAGATTATAGTACAGGTTTTTGGTCGGGACGTTCCTCAGACGCTGATAGATGAAGGATCATCCGTTAGTATTTTGTCCTCTATTGCTTGGAAATCTTTGGGTTATCCTCATCGTGTGTTATGCAAAATTGGTAAGCTTTTAACAGAAGAACCGATCAACCTTTAGGAGTCCTTCCTTAGTTTCTTGTAACTTTGGGAGGGAAAATGTCTTTATTGACATCATTGTAGTCCAAGAACCCTTGGATTTTGATTTACTCCTTGGGCGAGATTATGTCTATGCCATGAAAGCTATTGTGTCGATTATTTTTTGTGTGATATATTTCCCGCACGATGGAAGAGTGGTGACTATTGATCAAATTTCATTTGTTGGTCCTGAATTGACCGTCAACTCGATGAATTCTCTAAACGATTCTTATATCCATATGGTATTTCCCCTGCCAGAGGTCAATTATGTGGCGTTGTCTCCCATGCCTTCAACTGCTGATGTAGATGAGCCTCTCCCTGTAAGCTCAGTCTCTTATGAATTAGATCCGGTAGTTGACATGGTGATATCTTTGATAGGGATTTTATAGCCTAACCTCTTTACCCCCGTCACGACCCTTGACATATGTTCCTTCCAGGGTGTGTTTCTTCCAACTAGTGAAGATCTCTTGGAAGCCATGACCGATTTTTTTCCCTTGACATGGTTTCCTTCCAGAGCATTGTCCTCTTGGAAGCCATGATCAAGAAGAGATATTTGAGCATGGTTTTTTTCTTTCAATCTCATTAAAAAATGAAACCATCTTTGATCATGGTTTTTTTTATTTCAAGCTCGTTAAAAAAAGAAACCATCTTTGAGCATGGTTTTCTGATTTCAAGCTCATTAAAAAATGAAACCATCTTATGAGGATATTTTTGTGTCTCTATGGAAACCTCGTTAAAAAATGAAACTGAAGTTACGAGCATAGTTCATGTTTCTGTGTCAAGTTCATTAAAAAATGAAACAAAGGTATGGGGATTGAACCTAGATTCTTGAGCATGGTTTTCTGATTTCAAGCTCATTAAAAAATGAAACCAGCTGTGAGGATAGTTTTGCATCTCTGTATGAACCTCGTTAAAAAATGAAACAAAGCTTACGAGCATAGTTCTTGTTTATGTTTCAAGCTCGTTTAAAAATGAAACAAAGGTCCATGGATTGAACCTAGATTCTTGAGCATAGTTCTTGTTCTTATGTCAAGCTCGTTAAAAAATGAAATAGATTTCTCCCCTCTTTGATTGAGTCAAGTACTTTGTTACATATAGTATTTGAAGCTTCTTTTCATCCTCCTGTGTTGTTGGACGAATTGAATCTTGGGGGGAAATTCTTTCAACCTATGGACTTCATGCTAAAGTTAAGCTACTAGTTTCTTAAGCTAGGGAATAAGTACCAACCATCCCTCTATTTTGTGTTGGGAAGTCACAAGCATAGTTCTCTCTGGTTCAATCTTGTGTAAAAATGAAACCATCTACCTCAAGCATAGTTTTATCTGGTTCAAGCTTGTGTAAAAATGAAACCAGGTCCAAGCATAGTTTTCTCTGGTTCAAGCTTGTGTAAAAATGAAACCAAGTCCAAGCATAGTTTTGGCTAATTTTAAGCTTGTGTAAAAATAAAATCTATCCCAATCATAGTTGTGTTTTGTTTTAATCTTGCGTGAACATGAAAACAATCTTGAGCTTAGTCTTTGTTCTTTCTCGTGATCGTAAATATCTGAGAATGTAATCGAGTAAAATTTTATCACTTTTTCAGACTCGTAAAGGTTATACGAAAAAGGAACCCCTTGGAGTTCCCTTTAATCTCTTTTCAGATTCTTTAAACATGAAAAGATTGTCGAGCGATCTTGTTCTTTTCACGCTCGTTAAAGTATTTGAATAAAGCATCTGTTGAGCAGTAGTTTATCTATTTCTCTGTCTCATCAGACTACTTTATGAAAAAGGACATTTTGGAGTTTCCTTTAAGTGTTTTTCAGACTCTCTAAATATGAAAAACCTTGACGAGCACATGCCAGAATGTGCACGGGATGATGTGGATGCAAAGCATGACTTTGCACATTTTGAAGCATGCTTTCCTGGATCTTATCGTGTCACTAGCATGGAAACACTACCGTTTAAAGTTTTGGTAAATTATGAGCTCATCCCTATGAAAATAGAAAAACCTCCAGGTATTTAATATGTTCTTTAATTATTATGTACAATCTAATTGAAATTTACGTAAAATGTGTGATTATTTTAAACTAATGATAATATATTTTTGTAGGAAACAACACATTTTATAAATGAATGAATGACCTAAACTTGGATATCTTTGGGCCCACCATATGCACAAGGTGGAATTCCCAAAGTTCCAAGTTAAAATATGAACTCATAAACAAGTTGGTTGGCCTGTTCAATAAGGGCTCCTTCAGCGAATATGGAGTCTCCTTAAAAGAAAGCACATATTTAAAATATCTGCTAGACCAATATAGGGTTCATCTGTAAAAGAACCCTAAGTATGAGCATCCTCCAATGATTCCTGAGAGGGAGTGGAAGTCCCTATAGGAAGATGCAATGGAGAAGATGCTTTGAAAAGAAGGAAAGACACCACCTGGCTCAAGAAGGTATGCGACACTTCTAATAATGTAATTATGATGCTTTATCTTCACTGTAACATCTAATTAGGTATTTGAAACTTTTAAATATAGTAGCCCAAACACATCCAAATATACCAAGGCTAGAATAAAAAAACATGGGTAACACAAACTTGGCTCGAGTGGTTACTTGAAACTGGTTGTACGAATTGTAAGTATAAAAAATTCAATTGCATCCAAACAATATATTGTTAACAACTTTAATTTAAATGCACACAAGAAGAAAAATCCATGTTCTTATGCAAATTTGAAGGGTTGGAGTTCAAATAATCTCCAGCACATGAATACCTCAATCTTGCTTTCAAGCATGGATTTCAAGTTGTGGTTGAACACAAAAAAATCTTGGGGGAAACACAACCTTCCAACACTCAAACCAACACAAGGGTACATAAAATCAATGAACATTATTTATAATTAATTACTTTTAAAATACAGTTTCGACCATAAAGTAATGTGTTTGTTTTCTTTAAGAAGGAAACCAACGAAGAAACAAGTGTCCCCACTAGTAGAACACAACCTAGTGACGATAGAGTGCCACCCAATGAAGGTGGTGTGCAACTTGGTACTGGAGGTATTTCATGTGCTATAAAATTTAGTATGGGTTACAATTAAAAATATTTAATTTCAAATGGTGTATTAATTATACCTTTCCTGTTTCAACTCTAGAGAATCTAGGGGATGAGGCTAGACAAGAAGAGGAACATATGGTTGCATCCTAAACTACTCCGCTTGCCTCCACTACTCAAGAAATTAAAGAACACTCTAATTCTCTTTTTATTAATGAAATACTTGTAATAATATTGACAAAAAATCTCAATTTAACATTTCTTTCTTATAGAAATTGATGATTTGTGCCCCCCCCTTGCAACAACCTCGACATCATGAGTACACGACCAGGTCATCAATAAGACATGTAGAGGCTATAACAACTGAAGGGGAAGAAGGAATTGATGAGCCACTTTATGAATTAATTTCAAACAGAAAGAAAATGAAAAAGAAATGAGTGTACTTAGAAACATCATGTACCATATTGTGAAAACATATTTTTTATGATAAAATTTATTGAGATGAAGTATTTTGTGTCTATGTTTAATGAATGAATGAATGTTATATGTTAATGAATGATTGCTATATGTTTCTTTATGCACAAAACCACATATGTGTCTTTATGAAATTTGTTGTTTTTCTAGTGTCTATGCATGAATCTTAATGTGTTGCTTTCAACTATTTTCTAGTATATAGATTGGGTACTGGGGAATCGAGAGTGATGTGAGGGGGGGGGGGAGTGGAAGTAAGATCTTCCACCTTCACATGGTTGGCCATGTTCAATAGAGAATAAATTAGGATTTGGGTAATATTTGGGCAAACCTCCCTCGATCCAACAGAGCCGCGACAAAGTTAGTGTTGACTTCACTACTGCTCCATCAAATCAAGGGAGGTTTGTTCCAAGATTAGACTACTCCAATAAATTATTCTCGAAACCAAGAGGAGAACATTAAGGTATTCATGCACTCAAGTTTTTAATTATTATTTAGTCATAAAAATGTTTGTTAATTTATTTTATTATTTTTCCAATTCTTTAAGTGCATGTTAAATTATTAGAAAAACTACTAGAGGAGATATATTGGAGCAACGTTAAACAAATATTGTACGCAGACAACCATCAAATATCTAGGTATTTGAGTTGTTATTTCATTTCTAATAGCAATTGATTTGTATAATTTACATGGTGATTTATATTGTTATTTTGGCTCTTCCCACTCACGTATGATTGACATGATGATTTATATTGTGTTGTTGTTACCTTTATTTTGACAATGGTTTCTTTCTAGGTGATTTCTAAGGAATTAGGTAGGTGTGGGAGCACCTCCTCAAAACATGCGGATAGATATTCTCCTACCTCCATTCAACTTCATGAAATTTTTCTTAAAGCTTTCAAGAATTCAATCTTGTTTCTTTAACTTAACTAGTGCGATAGTTCTCTACTCCATTTGGTTAGATAAAAATGTGGTGGTTTATATTCCTTGCTTTCTCCATTGACTCTAATTTGTTGTAGCTTATTTGACTTGTATGTGCAACACTTCTATTTATTTTTCCCATTATCTTGTTTGTTCCTTGAGATATAGATTATGAATCCATATTTTTCTCATGCAATCATACTTCTCCTTAAGTCTTCCTTTCATCTTTGTTTCTAATTCTATAATGATATTGGAAAGTGAGGGTAGATCTATCTTTCAAAAGTCAATGACAAGATGCAATTAGACCTCATCTCCCTCTTCAAATTCTTCCACCATAATAATTAATTATGGTATAATGAATGAGTCCACTCTTCCACTCCCTTATATTGAACACTCCACTGTAGAATAATTTTGTTTGATCTAAACACAAAAATCAAGTCTAGAACTAGTTGCATGCATTGCGACTAGTGGGATATAGACTACACTTGACATGGGTTGTGATAATGAGCTGATAGTCATCATAGGAGGGGTAGTAATGGAAATTTATAGAAGGACTTATTTTCTTATGAATTCCAAATGGAGTGGTAGGAAATCCCATACTAATAGAAGTTCCATATAAAGGTGAAAAAACTTGTTGATTATATCCTCTTCCTCCTCGCCTAATATGGTTACCCATCCAAATTGATATCCCAAAGATGCCACCATTTCCTTTTCCATTTCCACTAACATAAATTCCTTGTGGATGTTCATCTATCCTATTGAGTATGGAGTCTATTGTTGCAATGGTTCTAGGTTGTAATAGAGCCAAGCCTTAGCACATTTTAAATGAAATAAATTTTGTTGATTGATTAGTCATAGGAGGCTTCTATAAATAGGTCTAAAATAGGCCTTTCACTCATTTATAGATAAAAAACGAAGAGGCATGACCTCATTTTCCTAATTGATTTAATAAAGAAGATGGATAGAGGATAGGAGATGAAGAAGAATGAAGCAAAGAGTTAGGTATATAATTCCGATAAGTCTAATCTTTATTTCAATAGAGGAATGAAAAATAACTTCGAAAGACAAACATGCATATATATATATATATATATATATATATATAACTTGTAAACTAGGTAGAAACAGTCAAGCTACAGGTCTTGTTTTGCTCACAGCATAAACAGAGGAAAAACTGAACCTAACATGCTACCCAATAAATGACTATAGCAGAGGTATTACTGAATTAGATCCATTACAAGCTAAATATGTAAAAGAAGGAAGAAATAATGAATGTAAACCTGAGAAAACAATATAGGAAAAACAAAATTACACAGGGACGAGGTGTAGAATGTCTTGGCATTTTGTTCTATATTTGTTGAAAAGGAATGCATTACAAACCCAACCTCCAAAAGGCTCCCGGGCTGTTTCCCCTCCTAGTTCAAATTTTACAAAGATTTCTCATATAGGTATTGAGGTCTAAATCCTCCCTAATCTAAAAGATAACAATAGTTACAATCAATTCTTGAAACTTTCTCTCATAGAAAATGGGCCAAACTGCTGAAAAATGGGGCTATGGTTATGGTTCTGTATCTCTAAAAAATGACAGATATGTATAAAATGAAAGAGGATTTTGTGAATCTGTTTATTCTGAGAAAAAACCTCTCTCAGTTCCATGATATCCATTTTCATTTGCCCCAAATCAGTATTTTACAAACATGTGTCAAAAAAAGAAAATACGAGATCCAAAAATTAGGGCTCGGAGATGGATTCTATTCTCCCAATATGTGAAACCTATAGGAAAAGTGAGAGAGTCTATTGATCTTTGATGTGTTAGTAATAAAATCCTCCAACCATTTCTCAAAATGATCCTCTAGTCACTCAAAATCATCATTTGAAAATGATGATTCAACACAGTAAAAAACGTCACATTTCTGAAAACGAACCTCATATTGCGGGGGACTTTTGACTACCTTCCCAAGCTCCAAATGAAATTATGAAGACACCAATAGACATATTAGGATATGTAGATGTTGATCAACTATTCGAACGTGGAAAATGGCCTCTCCAAATTTGAGAAAAATGGTGTTTTCCCAAGGTAGTGTTTTGCATGAGGCTGGAATGTTGATTTCGGGCCTTCAGGTTTCGAGAAAATGGGGTAGTGGTTAAAATATCTACGTCGGCCAAACCCCTGATGACCAAAACCATGAAATGGTGATGTGTCATTTATGTAAAACCCTTCTAGCGATTTTCTTGCCGCATATTGCATTCTTTTCGTGCTTCCTCGTGAGCTCTTCCTCCATGTGGCTTAATGCACGGTGCTTGAACGCTTGGTCTCGACCGACTGGTCTCATATCATAGATGTTTGGCCCTGGTACACCCATGGGTTTTCTCCTTGGATTTTTGTGTGAGCTGGCTTGTGACTGTTACACTTCTGTGACATTTCAAATCATGAGAATGGGGCACAATCAATGTTATCATTCAATTAAAAGAAACGTTAAACCAAGCACAACGATTGAACATAAGTAAACAACCCATTATTTGGAGCCTATATCAGCATTATTTGACATGAAGATGTTATGTAGAAAAAATTCAGTGATGCACATGACAGACAAGTGGCCATTTTTTCCCACTTGCACTTTTGGGAGCTAAGGGCATATGAAATCTGAGATTTAAGCTACCGAAAGTTTATAAATTTTTTCCTCTTAAGTTATTGAAAGCCAAAATTTTAATATTTGTTACAACATAGGCTCCATCTAGGGATGGTGCTTTCCGAAAAAGCGCCAAGAACAGTAGACTACGTGCCTTTATCCATTGGACGACCTGAAATCAATCTTATCAAACTCTGAACTTTGGCATTTAACTTGCGTCTTTCTGAAACAAAAAACCACTTATGCATTCATTGGGCTATGGAGTCATAATGCCTTAAAACAAAACCATACTGGATTCCAAACTAAATTAGAAACATACTAAAAACCACTATTGTACTCTAATGATCAAAGTCAAGCTTATTTATATACATAACCTACTCTAACTGATATCACTGTTTTTTTCAAGTATAGGAAAAATTCCAAATCAACCAAGCGAGTATCCGACTAACAAAATTAATTATGCTTCCATATTTGAGAAAAAAAATGACAGGAGCAATTGCAAATTTCAAAACATGCCCTGGAAGTAGGTACTTATAGTTTTGAAATTCAGACTTCAAGAAGTTGGAAATAAAAATTTCAGTCCCCCATTTTGACTCCATATAAATTGCTACTGGATTGTAGAAGGGAAGAGATATACCACTTTCACAATTAATCCATACTTCCTCCTATTGGGCAAGCTGTCTGAAATGTTTTTTTGCACTTTGTCCATTGCTGATTTTTTCTTCCACTGGTGCAAAAATGTCACATTGAAACTTACTGGTTTGTTGCTCAATAGTTGCTAAACAGGGAGGAGAGATCAATTATTTTAGTAACCCCTGCTTACGTCCTTCATCTGTTGTCCACATATCTTCTTGGTAGCTATCATACATAGGATGACCTCTTTCATGATGCTGCTGATTGCTTTCCTATTGAACCAAAGTTTCTTGCTGCTCATCATCTTTAGAAACACTTTCATCACATTCATCAAACAAAGGAGTACTGTCGTAAATTTTCGTGTGTGATGAAAAATAAATCCACTCTTGTTCTTCTGGATATTCATCATAAACAGGTTTAGCAGATAACTCAGGAGTGTCATCAGTCAGACAAATGCTTGAAATATCAATTGTGAAGCTATATATCTCAGATCCACACTCCTCCAAATCATAGTCTAAATCATCTTCGAACAACAAACATTCTTCAAGGTTATTAAACATGACAACCCTATCTTCTTCATGAAACAAAAAAATATCTACAAGATGATCCTTTGGAAGGAAATCATCATCATAAATGGGTTTACTAACTTCCTCTAAAGTTCCATGGCTGTCATCATTTAAACTTAGATTTTCATTTTCAGTAATAGAATAAGTTTCACTCACATGTTTAGGACCGTGTGAATGATGCAAATCTGTGTAAGCAAGGGTTGTAACATAACTGTTCAGGAGCAGATCTATCTCTTCTTCTGTTAAAGGAGGAGGTGGTCTATGTAATTTCTGGATCATACAACTATTGTTTGCTTTCTCTTCTGTAGGTTGACCATGATGTTGAATATCTTCTTCTTGAATATGATCACAAGAGTTATCATATCATGTTTCTTTATCAGTCAACTCTTCGTCATGCTGGTCATCTTTATCCACTTGAAAAATTTCTATTGTTTCTTCCTCCTCTTCAAGAGGACTTGTATGATCTTTTTGTCTTATGAATTCTATATTACAACAATCTTCAAAAAGGATTTCAGCTGAATATATCCTCTTACAATGTTTATGAAAAAGTGTGTGAAAATCTTTCAATGAAGGAATATTGGAATGGGGTAAAGATTTATACCAGAGCCTAGCATCTCTTTCCAACGAAAACATAAACAACTTCATGAGGACATCTTCATGATGTACATTTAATTCATCCATGAGCTTGTGGAATTCAAGCAAGTGTTGAGCAGGATTATCATCCACATATCCTCCAAATTTAGGAAGGGCATCTCCCCAAATTTTAATGTCTGGAACAATGTTTGGAAATCCATAAACATTTGTAAAGTCCAGAGGAGAAAACCTTGCAACAATCCGAGAAATGAACGAATTTGACATTTTGAGACCAGTGGAGTCGCCAATGAATCATGTAGAGTCTTCAAACCAAGGAGTCACCAGGTGAATGATCACAGCCAATTGAATGCCTATCCCTTGTTCACCATAAAGGAATAGCTCTAAAATTTTGTCGTATCCCAGGGAAGATAGCTTCGTTCCTCCGTCCCCGAAAACGGTGCCAGAAAATGTTGTTGCAAGAGTTGGTTCTAGGCTGTAATAGAGCCAAGCCTTAACACATTTTAAATGAAATATTTTTTGTTGATTTATCAGTCATAGGAGGCTTCTATAACTAGGTCTGAAACCGACCTTTCACTCATTTATAGATTAGAAACGAAGAGGCATGACCTCGTTTGCCTAATTGATTTAATAAAGAAGATGGATAGAGGATAGGAGATGAAGAAGAATGAAGCAAAGAGTTATATGTCTAATTATGATAAGTCTAATCTTTATTTCAATAGAGGAATGAAAAATAACTTCGAAAGACAAACATGCATATATATAACTTGTAAATTAGGCTGAAACAATCAAGCTGCAGGTCTTGTTTTTCTCACAGCATAAACAGAGGAAAAACTGAACCTAACAGGCTGCCCAATAAATGACTATAGCAGAGGTATTACTAAATTAGAGCCATTACAAGCTGAATATGTAAAATAAGGAAGAAATAATGAATGTAAACCTGAGAAAACAATACAGGAAAAACAAAATTACACAGGGACGAGGTGTAGAATCTCTTGGCATTCTGTTCTATATTTGCTGAAAAGGAATGCATTACAAAACCAGCCTCCAAAAGGCTCTCAAGATGTTCCCCATCCTGGTTCAAATGTTACAAAGATGTCTCATATAGGTATTGAGGTCAAAATCCTCCCTAATCTAAAAGATAACAACAGTTACAATCAATTCTTGAAACTTTCTGTCATAGAAAATGGGCCAAACTGCTGAAAACTAGGGCTGCGGTTATGGTTATTTATCTTTCAAATAGAGACATATGTGTATAAACTGAAAGAGGCTTTTTTGAATATGTTTATTTTGAGAAAAAACCTCTCTCAGTTCCCTGAGATCTATTTTCATTTGCCCCAAATATGCATTTTACAAACATGTGTCAAAATAGGAAAATATGAGATCCGAAAATTAGGGTTCGGAGATGGATTTTATTCTCCCAATATGTGACACATGTAGGAAAAATGAGAGAGGCTATTGATATTTAATGTGTTAGGCACAAAATACTCTGACCGTTTCTCAAAATGATCCTCCAGTCGCTCAGAATCATCATTTGAAAATGATGACACAACACAGTAAAAAACGCCACATTTCTGAAAATGAACCTCATCTTGCGGGGGAATTTTGACTGCCTTCCCAAGATACAAATGAAATTACGAAGACACCACTAGAAATATTAGGATATTTGGATGTCGATCGACTATTCGAACGTGGAAAATGGCTTCTCCAAGGCTGAGAAAAATGTTTTTTTCCCAAGGCAGTTTTTTGCGTGAGGCTAGAACACCGATTTCGGGCCTTCAGGTTTCGGGAAAATGAGGCAATGATTAAAATCTCTACGTTGGTCAAACCCCCATTGAAAAAAACCTCGAAATGGTGATGTGGCATTTATATAAAACCCTTCTTGTGATTTTCTTGCTGCGTATTGCATTCTTTTTGTGCTTCCTCGTGAGCTCTTCCTCCATGTGGCTTAATGCGTGGTGCTTGAACTCTTGGGCTCAGCCAACTGGTGTCATATCATAGATGTTTGGACCTGGTACACTCGTGGGTTCTCTCCTTGGATTTTTTCATGAGTTGGCTTGTGACTGTTACACTGCTGTGACATTTCAGATCATGAGAATGGGGCGCAATCAATGTTATCGTTCAATTAAAAGAAATGTTAAACCAACCACAATGACTGAACATAAGTAAACAACCCATTATTTAGAGCCTATATCAGCATTATTTGACATAAAGATGATACGTAGAAAACATTCAGTGATGCGTGTGACAAATAGGTGGCCATTTTTTCACTCTTTCACTTTCGGGAGCTAAGGGCATATGAAATCTGAGATTTAAGCTACCAAAAGCCTGCACTTTCGGTAGCTAACGTTATAATTTTTTTCCTTTTAAGCTACCGAAATCCAAAATTTTAATATTTGTTAAAACAAAGTCCTATATTTTCTTTTTATCCATAATGGTGGTGACATCTTATCTTAAATGTCCTCAATTATTAACCTTCCATAGCTTGTGTCCCCAATATTTGAACACCTAGTGGTTCTACCCAATGTGAGAATTAAATGAGTATAAAAAAACTCAAAAAATGAAAGTCCTAGTTCATATACTATGCATCCAATACATTATGTGGTACCTCATTAGTGATATACCTCACCTAGTTCAAATTTATTCCATTTGCATAGTTTTCAGCCACATGGGTGACATATTTTGTACACTCACCCTTTCCTTAGGTCCACAATACCATTGTATACAACAATTGTACTACCATGCTAACCAGAAAATGGTTAATGGAGGTTACACCACATCCCTGGTTCTTGGATTTCATGCCATATGTCACATATAGGTTCACTTTTTCTTCTGTGGTAGCTCCATATTTCTACATGGTATCTCCCTCTTTCTACGCTATAATGTGAACCATGAACATGTTAGTGGTATCATACCCATCCCATGGAAACCTTGTATCCTACCCATCCCTCCCTCCTTCTATACCCCCCTTCTCTCTCTTCTTATTGTTGAAAAAATGAGGTGCGTGTTAATGGTTCCGATAAAAATTAAAATGATGATGCTTGTTGGCTCTCTCCCTCCCTTCCCTTCTCTCCCCTTCCCCTTATTACACATCTACATCACCTCATCATAATGAAACATCATAATAATCATAATTAATTACTACCCTCCCAAAAGTTGTACCATGATTTCACTACATCCACACCTCCAAAATGTCATATGTCCTTTTCATTCAATCCATCATTGTCTTATCACTATTTCTTTGTCACCCATTCACTCTCAATGATAGAGAAATTTAATGGGAGACAAATAAATAGTCACAATAAAAGGATGGATTCAATGAAATGGACATATGACCATTTGGAGGTGTGGAGGTAGTGAAATCATAGTATAACATTTGGTGAAATCATGGTACAAAGTTCTGGATCCAACTCCAAATCACATATTTTGAAGAGGTACCAATTTTTAAATTTAATTATGGTTTTCTAGTAATTTTTCAACATGAAGTATATTTGTTTGAGAGAAACACTTTAGATCAAGCCTTCCTCTATTATCTTTCCATAGAAAGAAAAATGAATATATGCCATCATCCTCTTTTTTCTCACCCTGCACCTTCACATCTGCCTTTCAATGGTGTGTTGTCACCATCTACTACCCCTAACCTTAAATATAATCCTAACCCTAATCTTGTCACACCTTCATGACCCCCTTGTTGGTGTCATTTCCACAAATTTATTTTCATAATGCTTCCACTTATTATGCATTGGAACACCAGTCTATCCCAAAAAATCTATACACTAATGACCAATTGCAAGAATGCTCCAAAACTGCCCAAGTTTTTACAAGACACATTACATCACCTAATCCCTCTTATTCACTAGAAATAGTCCCCCTTCTAAAACCTACTATAACAAACCCTTCCTCACTTCTCATGACCAAAGGCACTTGTTCCAATATCATTTTCACTCATCACCAAAGGTACTTGTTCCAATCCCATAATTTGAAGCCTTGAATAACAATTTGTATGGAATACATGAACTATATGATGTTGGCATACATGTCATTCATATATTTAGGCCATAATGAATGCTTGAATATTTGAAAAGTACAGATTTGGTTTATGATGACTGCAACAGAATATATTTAGGAATCAAATTTTTGATATATGTGCATAATACTAGAACATTGAAGTACTCTCATCCAACACTCCTTTACTATATACATAGGCATGCTCATAGAATAATCTATAACCTTTTATAAAAATGGTTAAGTGAAAAATCCCACAGATTTCTTGCTCTTTGAATGTCCTTTCCCAACCTTTGCAAACACCAATTTAGCCATGGAAAAATATGTTGGAAGATCATTTCTCCTAATCAATTTTGTGGTTTTTTGGGCATGAAGTCATGGTATGGGTTACTTGCTTTGATTCAACTATGAGTATCTTGGTTTGTGGACATAATAGGTTGTGTTTCACTTACAAAATCATGGTAGAACTATGATCTCGATAGGATTGGTTGCATGCCATGATGAGGTTATTATGTTTGCAAGCATGGGATACTTTGTCAAAGATTTAGGTTACCCATAATTTGAAGCATTGAATAATAGTGTGCATGCCTTGGTGAATGGAGGAAATGTGTAATTTAGAGTTCAAACCTATGCATTTTTTTTTAATGGTTGGATAGTGCTCTTGAATGAGAAATATACTTGAAGGAGGTAGTGATTGCCTAGTAGTTATTGAGACCCTTACATAGATTTTTACTCTTTGATTTGAAAATGAATGTATGCCTATAATTGATTGTGAATATTGTGGGTACTCAACATTTGGTATTTAATGGGAAATGAACATTTCATGATTAGGTAGTATAAATTACTTGTCCATCCTATTACACTATCAGATTCTTTGTTGGTGTATATTTATTGATTCCCATAAATGGTTTGAAGGGTTGCATGCATACCCAACATTGTTATCTTGGAGTCAATTTTTTGTTTTGCTAGTTGTGCGTGGACCTTATATGTTATGTATGCATGTACCTTATTGATTTCATTTACCTTTAATTCTCACTTTTCTACTTGTTATGCATGATTGGGTATGAGGAATTGAGAGTGATGAGAGGGGGGGAAGAGGGACCAAACAATATTCCACCTTCAAGTGGTTGGTCCTATTTAGTAGAGAATAAATTATTCTCGAAACCAAGAGGATCTCATTCATGAGGTATTCCCTTTTAATATTTCTAGAACATCTTTAATAATTATTCATACACATAACATTTAATTCTCTTTTTCAATTACAAGCTCATTGATGTTTAATTATTATTAATTCATTTAACATATTATTGTATTTGAAAAATGCAGGTTTGAAGGGCGATCAATCCACGATCCACAATGCATTTCCTACAAGGTCTTTGTTGCCCATGTTTTTGTATTCTTTCCTTGGTTGTTTTTTATTTGTCTGGCAGCCTAATAAGAGAAACCAAGGCAAGAGTAGAAAACATGGGTTGCACATGGAACAACCTGAACATGCTATTCTAGGAAATTGTCTCTATTTCAACTTCTATGATGGAGGACCAGGTATACTATGTTTTCCGCAACTGTCATTTATGGTCTTTTATATCCATAGAATCTTGTCAACATTCCTTTGTTCATCACTAGTGTCAAACATGCATTCATGTCATGCATATGCATTCTATCAAATGCTAATATTCTCTTAAATATTCAAGTGTGTACAAACATGAGTTTTTATGTGTTTTTGTGAGTGTGTGCACGTACAATGCCTTATGATCAATTAACTATTTTTGCAGTTACCGAGACTCTATACAAAGTCTGTTGACTTCAATATCATATCCATACATACAAAACAAATATGCTAAGAATTGTTAGCTTTTCTTTATATCTCCTTTTTCACATTTGCAAAAAATGATATCATTATCAATGCAAGTTGGCATTCAAGGCCAATGCTAATTTGCTTAGAAAAATAATCTCTCTTAGGTTTTACATGTATTTTTTCAATATAATTGAGGCTTATTTATTTTGAAGTAGAATATGTATATGCTTTACTTACCATGTAAAACTATGATAAAAAAATTATATTGTTTTTCTGATGATCACATAAAACATTGTTAATATTGCATTGATCACATGTTATCTTTCCCCAACTAGTTCTAGAAAAGTAAATGGAAGATTTCTTCTTTTAATTGTTATGTTTCTATTTAATTAATTTCATGCAAAATTTTGTATGTTTGATTCAGGTAGCATTTGTTAATGGTATTGCAATTGGATCAGGTGAAATTCTAGTAGTAGCATGCACATTTTGCAAGTTTTTAAACTTGTGAAGTAAATCAATGCATATAGATTCTTAAGTAAAACAAAAATTAATCAATCGCTCATACACATAGTACACATAGATTTATACCGGAAACCCTCAACCGAGGAAAACCTTTCTTATATTCATTATATCGAATTTCACCATTCACCATACAATATATACAATATTTTTAGGTATTCCATAGATACAAAAACCCTAATCCCTTAATCCAAGATTAATTTAGAAAACCGCTAAAATAGCAAAAACAACCCCCCCCAAAAAAAATTGGGGCGCTGCCCCGGGCTACCGCTCAGTGCCGAACACTGCGCGTAACCAGGGGGGGCATACCTGGCCCCCCCTCAGACCCCCCTAAGAAGTGTCTGACACACACAACACAAACAGAACTACTAGAAGGATCATCAGACGCAGTTGTCGAATCTGACACACCCACACACACACACATGTAAAGAATATAACACATAACCAACACATTTCAAGTAGTCACAAGGAACATTGTAAGTTATTTAAATCCTCAATGAAAAATTTCCTCTTCTTATGTATAAAAATCATAGATATATTTCCAATTTATAATGCAAGTAGATTGCCACCACAAAGTTAGATTGAGATGGTGCTAGAATTTCAATGGCATCTCTAGTGGACACTAATCCATTCTTAAGAGTTTGGTTTATAGGGTTCTTCACCTAATAGGTGAAACAAATTTACATATTTTTAGAACTACAACCTCTATAAAAACGAAGCTTGGGGTATAAATTATACATATTTGGAGAGAGTGGTGTTATTTTGCTAGGTTGCAACAAGAATATTTGAGTGCAAGATCATGTTGTGAAATTTTTGAGAGAAGCTAAGTGGTTTTTCCAGTTATTTCGCATTTCTAAAGGAGGGAGGCTTGCTGATTGAATGACAATGACTTGGAGAATCCCAAGAGAACATTGCCCCTAGAAGAAGGAGAATTTAGACAGCCATCTCTCCATAGGTATAATTTAATTTGTACCTCTCTTTCTTTATCAACATAATCTTTACTCTTCCCCATGTGTTTGATGTTTTATTTACACTATTGGTAATTTTA
This sequence comes from Picea engelmannii, assembly GCA_009831015.1. Lineage (NCBI taxonomy): Eukaryota > Viridiplantae > Streptophyta > Pinopsida > Pinales > Pinaceae > Picea > Picea engelmannii. Next base: position 54,973 of record ML786953.1, read on the forward strand.
GCATTTCATTTTCATAGTAACAATGATATTTTTCTAGATTTATGGATTTTTACATGCAATGCAAGTTAGGGTTTCAAGCTATTTCATTACATAGTCCAGAGAGATAACATTCTTTTCCATCCCAAGGAGAAGGTATTCTTGTTTTTTGGATTATTTTCAGGTAATTATAAGATGGTTGATGCTCTCAGCACCTGCTTCTCCAATGTAAGTGATTGAAGATAATACCTTTGGGAGCTTTCTACAAGTGAATTTATCTCTCTCTCTCCCCTTCTTAAATTTTCTTATAAAGGTAAGTAAGTAGACCACCATTGTATTATTATAGTAGGGACCAACCACCTTGATGGGTTGGGAACTACTACTTAACACACACACGGAAATTCCCACAAGTAAATATTAAAGTATTACAAATTATGCACAAAAAGTAGAATGTGTCTCCCACCAATTTATAGTAGTGAGAGTATACCTTGAATACCCAAATACATGGATAAAAGAAATGAGACATCATAATTATTCCTAATATGAACAACATTAAAAAACACACAGTTGGGCTAATAAGGATAGTCACTAGATTATTTTCAAAAAAATGGGGGAAATATAATCCAAGTCATGAGATGGTAGAACATGATATACAAGTATGTAGCTTATCTCGGTATTTATGATCTTATAACCCACTTGTTGGGGTTCAATTAACTTGTATTTATGGGAATGATTGGGCTCCATTAAACATTATATGAGCTCTATGTTAGTGTTATCACATAGAAGTAATCATCCATGAATATTATGGAGATTATTATGCTTATGTTGTTCCTGTATTAGGATAGGGCTATGGTTCTAAGTATAAACATATTGGAATAGTCTAATCACCATTGATTAAAATGAATTCGATATATGTTCTCTTCATAATTACAACCTATCGTAGTTAGCATATGTTAAGCATATTGATATTTGGTTCTTAACAACACATTGGTTACCCTTACTCACCAAGGTTCGGTGTTTAACCTCATGCTACTACTCTAGGTTGAAGCTCTATATCATATGTTAGTATATCAATGGGAATCATAGGTAATATAAAGTTAATACTACTACATATATGCCTAATTTTTCCACTATCACTTAAAGGTAGCCCGTTGATAAAAAGGAACAAGGGATAACATATTGAATGCATAGTACAAATGGCATAGGATTTAAATATACATGTGGAGGCAATTAAAACATTCCCAGGATCTCCTAAGATGACCATTCTTAGGAGTCCTCAACCAAATGACCATTCACAAGATGGCCAGCCTTGGGGCTAGTAATGGGGATTTATTTCTTAAGGCCTTGGTCTATTTGATTTTGAAGTATGTAACCTAGTGCTTTTGTCGCCATCACATAGAGGGCAAGGGTTAGGGGGAAACCTTGTTGGATTGATTTGATCAAGCTAGTTTCTATTGATATATCATGGTTAACGGATAGGCAAGATTTGGCTTAGAAAAAAGGGTTTCCACCACTTTAATGAAGAAAGGACTAGGGACTTCAACATAGAAAGGATGAATGGACTCTCCACCCTGTAATAAGCCTTTTCAAAGTCAGTTTTAATGAACATAACTTCCAACCCAAATATTGATAGACTCCTAGCCTGCTCCATACCTTCCCATACTACAATGACATTTTATGAGATATAATGGCCTCTAATGAATTCAATTTGTTCATCCCTAATGATCTTTGGAAAAAATATGCTTTAGATGTAGGGCCAATGTTTAGGATAAAACTGGTATGAGACATTGAGTAACGTTATCAGGTGATAGTTGGTTATTAAGTCAAGATCTCTAGGTTTCAAAATTAATTTGATCATATGAATCCCCAATGGTTGTGTTTGAAAAACTTCTTTGTACACTTGGAGCGAGTTAGGCCCCACAAAGTCTTGCATGTCATTGTAAAATTTGCATGAGTAGCCAACAAGGATTGGAGATTTATCGTCAACCATTTATTTTAAGCAGTTGTCAACTCTTCCAAAGTCAATTGATGATCCCATTGCCTTTTTTGTTCATTTGTAAATTGACAAGGGATTACATTGATACAAGTTTGCATGGCCTTCTTTCTTTTGTATATCAACCCTTTCATTTAAAACAATGTATTTTAATGATTGACAAACTCCTTTTCGATATATACTTGGTTTGTAACTCTACCTTCAATTGTTTTAAGGGATTTAATATGCTCCATCACTTATTTTGAGGCCAAGGATTTTAAAAAGGCCTCTGTTGACCCATCTCCCATCTTAAACCAATGCAATCATGCCTAGATTTTGAGCCCCATTTATCTATAGAATTATTCAATTTGATAAAGTGTCTCAACTTTAGTTCCTTCATTTGAATCTAATCATTAAAGGGGATCTTTGTAGCCTCCTAGACACATGTTCCAAATCCTCCATTATAGCCTCATTCTTTCTTCTTCTAAAGGCCTCTAGTTGCCTCCCATAGCCTAGCCTTGCAACAAGGTAGTGACTGTTAAATAACATAACCTCAACATCATTTTAAACAACATCATCTCCTAATCTATAGAATCCCACTTCTCCCCTTCATATTCTTCTTATCAACTATGAAGATGAATATGATGTTATACCTTATGATGTCATATTGGATCTGACATCGATGATTTTGCTCACAGTTATGATTCCCTGTTTATGTGGTTTTATTGACATTTAATTTTTTTTATTTAACCTTTGTAGGAAGAAGAAAAATATGAGGACGTTGAACTGTGGATTGATGAAGATTCACTGTTGGAGTAAATTTAAGGTAAAAATGGGCTAGAGTTGGAGATAAAAAGATACAAAGTCATAAGTTCCCAACATTATGAGTTTTCACAAGCCATTATGTTGTTATTTTGCTGTTGTATTTTGAATTGTCAACGTTATAAATTTTATGATTTTTGTTGCAACGAGAATCCATGGAACAAGAATCCATGATGGTAGAAGATGTTAGGCAACAATCTGGACAAGATGTGGAGATGGTGAGGATAAATTTAAATTTGCATTTAATGTTCATAGTTGTTTTTTCTTATTTTTATATGATGCTACTCTCATTTTATTCTAACACCCTCTATCATCAATAGGTAACTGATGATGAACTCCCCTTTGGTTATGATTCCACCTAGGTGGAGCTCGGGAAGTGTGTTGAGGAACTAAATCTAGGACAAACAATTGTGCATTATAAGCATAAGTTTCCACATAGTACAAGAAAAAATCCCTACAACAACAAACTACATGATGTGCAAGAGGCCGTGACAAGCGGGCGGGTGGCACACATATATGGAAATGGGAACCATTACCTCTAGAATGATACTTCACATTAAAACTACCTTTAGCAGCTACAACAAGTTATCACAATTGTTTTCTTGAACCCCCAAGAAAGGTAACAATTTTAAAGTCCACGCAAGGAGAATCCAGGCACACAAACAATACTTTTGATTATTTCTTGTGATTATCTAAGAGGATGTTTCCCTTTTTATTATTTCTTGTTATCGTCATATAGGAGGCTTCCTGGAATTGACTAAAGATGGAAATAAAAATATGCAAGGTCGTAAGTTCCTAGTGTTATGAGTTTCTACAAGTCACTATGTTCTTATTTTGATGCCGTACTCTAAACTACTGGTGTTATAAATTTAATGATTTTCACCCACACTAGGAATCCATGATGGTGGATAATGTCAGGAAATGATATGGACAAGATGTAGATATGGTGAGGATAAATTTAAATTTGCATTTAATGTTCATAGCTATTTTCTCTGATTTTGATATGATGTTGCTCTTATTTTATTCTAACACTCTCTATCATCAATAGGTAACCAATGATGATCTTTCCCTTGGTTATGATGTCTCTCAGGTAGAGCTGGGGAAGGGAGCCAAGGAACCAGATCTAAGATAGATAGCCATGCATTCTGAGCACAACTTTCTACATAATAAAATAAAGAAGATCCCTAGAGTGCACATTACACTACATGATGTGCAAGAGGCAGGTAGCTGTAAGCAAGTGGAGTGGTACGAGGATATGGAAATGGGAACCATTACTTCTAGCAAGTGACATCACACTACAAATTTCTTTAGCAACTTCAACAAGTTATCATGGTTGTATTCCCATATACCTAAGAAGGATGTAATGCAATCTTTTTTTTATTTTTTTATAAACACAATTTCTTCGGATATCTGACAACAGGTTTGACAAGATAACTGTATGGCACCTTCTTTGGACCTACTATTCTATCGTCGGATATTCAACAAGAGTGCAAGTTGGATATATGACAAAAGGTCCAACCATACTATCCATCGAAGGGATGGAACCTCAGTCAGATATACTGTATGGACGTTGGATATTCAATGCCTAGTTGCATCGGAATTCCGATGTGTATATGTCAGAAATAATGGATATTTTCGACTAGTTTTTGGTCCTTAGGGTCGTTGGTATAACTTACAATAGTGTGTCGGATATATGCCGTTAATATTTTCATCGGATATCAGACCCTAATATACTGACGAAACTAATGATCAGATTTGGTTGGATTTCCAACGTACTTCCATCGATCAACCAATGTATCGTCATAGGATTTTATTGCACAAGAAGTAGTGTGAGTATCATCCCATGCATGAATTGGAAATAATAGAGAAAAAATGGGGTATGGAATCTATGGTGTTAGCATGTTTTAGGGTTGTTGGGGAAGAAACACATGAAGCCTACCAACTTAGCACATTGCATGAAACCTACTCTTGGGATAATATCGATCTTAGATAGAAGTTGGTTGCATGAGGACATGCATAAGGGATACTTGGGGGGAGATTTTGGGCCCTGGATTTGTACCCTTTTTTTCCATCCATTCACCCTGTTTTAGTAATATTCTAAGTCACTTTTTACCCTCTTTTAAAAATATCTTGCTTGTGATTTTATATTTCATCTCAAGGTATAATTTTTTTATGAATTGAATTATTCAAGTATTAATATAGGTTGTTGAATGGTTTCCTACTTGATTTTGGGTGTACTAATAATATGGTTCAAAAGAATATACTTGTAGACTAATGAAAGGTTATGTTCATTCAAGAATTTGAGGTTGTTATTTCTTTACAAGCTCAGAGGATGTCCCTTTCCTATATATTGTTACTTCTAGGATTTGTTGCTTCTTGAACCACTATGATGCCACTCCTACAATTCCATTGATACTTGAGCATTTGTTCTTCAACCGATGCTCAAATATAGGAGTGAATAAATATTAGTGTGGAAAGGATGAGTCATTAAATGGAAGAAAGTACCAGCTGTTGTAATCACTTATGGTTTTGATGTTGTAACAATAATACTCTATTTTGTACACTGGTTATAAAAACACAAATGTGCAACAGATATTATACCATGTATTTGATCAAATCAAAAATTCTAATCATAAAGATTGTTATCTGAAGATGTATAAACCACAAGAACCCTCTTGAGTTGGGGGGTTGGAAAAACAGGGAAGAATAAAGTGTATAACAAAGTTTGGAGAACTCATTGTATCATCATTTTTATAATATATGAGTATGTTGGTTCATTCTATCTGAGCATTTATCTGTGAGCTATCTTAGCAGCCCTGATTGGTGAAGGAAAGGCCCCCTTTGCTAATAAGGTTTTTCAATTCTATTTTTGTTTGTTTAATAGATTATCATAGATCGTTTCATAATTTGGCTTGTTGTAGTTATCTTGGGTTCATGTGTGTTGTTACTTATTCGTGATTATGGTTAATTCCATAAGTTGTTACTTGTTCCCGGTCTTTGTTAATTCCCCGCGTTGTTACTTATCATTGGTTAATTTTAATTGTATGTGCTAATACTTGCAGAGTTGATTGATTTTCATCATTTCTTTACTCTTGGTTGAAGTTCTGTTGAAGCTTGTGCATCATTGAATTCCTTCTGATAGATAGATTTTATTCTTAAATTATAGTAGGTGGATTCTATTTAAATCATGAGAAGCTTGTGGATTGGTTAAGGATGTTGTTGGGTTGTTGCAAATGATTTCTTTCCAGCAATTTTTATGTGGATTGAAGTTATTTCCTTTCAAATGAATATTGTATGAATTAATTGGGATTGTTCTTTCGGTGAGGAATTGTTTAGATTGAGTGTAACCATATTTTTCTATGATTATTCATAAGGCTTTAGACAAAACAACTTGGAAGTGTGTATTCTTCAAAAAGGATTAATTGAGTGATTTTCCCATCCATTTACTACACGATAATTTAGAATGACCAAATATATAGAAGAAATTGTAGCCTCCATAGACCTTGCACATAACCTTGAAATAGAATACGACCCCCAGTTTGACAATTAATGTGAAGTGTTATTTACTTGTTTTAAAAAAACATTTAAAAATGCCTAACACCCTAATACATTGACCCATATTAAATTATAACCTCATTTCCTTAACCATAATTAGAAAACCATGGGTTGAAATACCATGCACCACTAAACCGCCAAAGCCGAAAAAATGCCCATGACAAAGGTGAAATACCACTCAAAATTTTGGTGAATAAACCCTCCCCAAAAAATATCGGGGGCTCACCCCCGAAACCCCTAATAGGGGGACCAACAATCATGTAAATAATATAACGCATACCCAACATTTTATCAGAAGGAATAAAATAATGATTGGGGATTCTAGAAGCTAATGATCCCAAACCCTCTCAAAGAGGTTGAAAATCCCTTTTAACCCTTTCATAGAAGCAAATTAAATTTGAAGTCATAATTGGAAGAAAAATTCCTTTAATCAGGTACCTCATAGAAAATGTCCCCAAGGATGTTCCCAATTGATTTTTCAAACCCTGAACTACAAAGGACTGACCAATTCCTGAAAAAAAAATGGCACTTAAGAGATTAATTGAAGTTCACAACCCATATTTCATCTTCTTGCAAGTGATAACGACAAATGGGGAGAAGGTTATTAAAGACTTGTTAAATAATTAAGGGGATGGAATTTTATCTTTTTGATGCAATAGGAAGATTTGGGGGGAATATCACTGTATGGAAAAAGGGACCATTCTCCCTTACTAATTCCTAGGATTTTGTATAAGGGTTGGGTTGTACCCTTTTATCCTTGGATCTTGGGAAATAAATCAATTACATGAAAATATATGGGCCTTACTCAAATAGGATGGAATATTGGGAATATTTCTTCAGTACAGACTAGACTCAAAGAGGTATAGTGTTGATTGGTGGATTCTAAATTTTTCCCTTGGGGATTTTGAGTTCCGGGGACCAATGACTCAAGTGGATAAACTCTCTAGTTTCCTCATAAATAAATTGGAAATATCAGGGCTTCCAGACATAAATCCTGCTAAACTAACCCTAACCTAGCGAAACAAGAGAATAGGGGAAAACCAAGTACCAAAAACATGGATCATTTTTTAATATTGGAAGCTTTTCTTGATGGAGTTGTAAAATTTTTCCAATGGGTTTCTTCAGGAGGGCACTCTGACCACAATATTATGCTTCTTGAGGTGGTTCCAACATAAGAGAAACCTACCAACCTCTTCAAACTAAAACTTGAATGGTTAAAGGATTGGGATTTCCTAAATAAACTAAAATAAGTGTGGAAGCCCTTCAATGCTTCTCTCGATGAATCAAACCCCATACAATTTCATCTAATAAAGGTAAAGAAGACTGCAATTAATTGGTTTGTTGAGAAAAAAAAGGATTACAAGATCTTGAGGGAAGTTGAGGAATTTCTAGGCTCTTGTTATAACAAAGAAAGCTTTGGTTTCCTGATAGAGAATCAGAAGGAGGAGATAAAACTATTGAAACATAAAATAGGCATATTCTAATAGATAGATAGAAAGAATGGAGAATTAAGAGCAAATATATCTAGTTGAAGGAAGGGGACGGAAATACAAAAAATTTCCACAGGTATGCCACTAACAGGAAAAACATTAACTCGGTTTGGAAGATAGAGAAAGAAGATGGATCCATGGCTACAAGCTTATGTGATATGGATTCTGAAGGGGTAAATTATTTTCACTCTCTTTTCATAGAATAATCTAGAGAAACTATAGAAATAGTAATCAAATTGGATAACGTATTTCCAACCTTTTTCAATCTAGAAGATAACCAAGAGTTGATGGAAGAAGTCAGAAAATAGGAGCTCCTTTGAACCCTTCAAAGGTTCTAAAAGGATAAAATTCTTGGGATGGATGGCCTTCCCACTGGATTATTTCTGGGTTGTTTCAAATTCATTGAAGAGGACCTTTGTTGAGTGGTTGAAGTCTCTATAACTAGAGGGAAAAAGTTGGCAACTTTCAACACAAATTTTTTATCTTTGATCCATAAGACTGATAACCCCTCTCGATTTGAGAATTCCAGTTCAACATTCCTTTGTAATTACATTTACAAAATCATCTCTAAAATTATTTATAGAAGGGTGAAATGAATTCTCTCTATCAAATATATTTGGAGCAATTTGGTTTCCTAGAACGACAACAAATCAACAAGGCTAGGGGGGTAGTGCAAGAGGGTCTTCACTCAATCAAGGTCAAGAATCTAAAATCCCTAAATATGAAGGTGGACCTTGTTGATGCGAGGAATGGAAATTCCTCACTCAAGAATTTTTGAATCTTACTAGGCTAAGGTAAGATAGGCGAGGATGTTACCCCGTGTTTATAATCTATGCAAAAATATCAATCAACCCTCAAGAAATATATTCTTAGACCTGGTGATATTTTAAATTTGTGTGTTTCAGCTAAAAAAAATGTAAAATGATTATATGTAAATGATTATAAGAATAAAAATGAATGAAGTAAAGAATATAGCAATATGAAAATCAGAAATACATAAGTCTCAATTGGGAATGACCATATTTTATTGATAAAATCTTTTCTTAGCTACAACAAGAATGCCTCTTTTCAAACCCCTGCGAGGGTGAGGACCAAGATAATAATTAGAAGTATAATATGGAATTCAACATCATAAATAGACAAATGGTGTCTGAAAGAAAATGACCATGATTGAATACACTGGATCAACCAAGCCACAATCCCATCAAGTCTTGACTATGCAAAATAATCTTAATCAGACCTGAAACTTAATTCATAAATTACAATAAAACTACACAGACTGTCAAGATAAATGAATGACCTTCTAAATCATGTCAAATGTCAATGCTTCCTAGTCCTTTCTTCTTTTCCACCTTTCGAAAGATCCTGCTATCAACAAGAGGATTTAACCTTTTTAAGAAACTCATAAAATGGAAGGATGAAATTCAGAAATCTCAATATGAAACAATATCAATCCTTATCATAAGTGTTTCTCTCTAATTCCTCACACATTCTTTGTCCTTTGGTTCTTCACTTTATTCTCCAAAAGGTAGTTCCTCAAGTACTTGAACTACTTTTAGTTTACCAAAGTTAAATAACTTTAGTTAATAATTAGGACAATACCTTTATTGATAAGGATAATTAATAAGTAAATAATAACTAAATAGGTGGGGTCCCCTCGTATATCTTTGTAAATTTTTCAATCAATCCCTTGTTTCTCCATAATTATCACCATAATTTATGCACATATCATCACAATAATAAACATAAACAATCAACTAAAATATTCATGCTCCAAAAATAATAAACGCTTGTATCTCCTAAAAGTTATATAACATGATTTATGTTTTCTCAAAATAATAATAATAGTATCGACTATCCTAAAAGATACATACCTCAAAGTCAAAAACATGCCACCATGACAATGAAATAAAATTAAAAGTCGTATTTTTTGTGTGAGGTTTCCTGCCTTTGTGCACTACCCTCTGATATTGATGCCCTGTCTTTGATCAAATCTGCACTTGTAGATTTCTTTTCTTCACTTTTTTTTTTTATTTTCGGGTGCATATCATTAAAGGTAGTAAGTCTTACACTATCTTCAAGTTTAAGAGGAAAGGATTTAATAATTGTTGATGTTTCATAGGAATCAGAACTGACTGATATGGTAGGTCACTTTTTTTTACTTGGTCCAGGTTCAATAGCCAAGGCTTTATACTTCTTTGGGAGCTAAGGGGAATGTACATGTGAAGCCACATAAGCAACTGGTTGAGATGGTAGTATAGGATGTGAAGGAGACATATGTAAAGACTGTTAATCTTTAAATAGTGGCACATTACCTATTAATTGGGGCATATTACATTAGTAATGTTATTTTATTTATGTCGTCTTGGGTCCATTAGTTGTAATTGTACCTCCTAGTCTCCTATAAATACCAAGGAGACCTTTTCATTTGGAATCATCTTGTATTTGGAAATTTTTGTGGTGTATAAGGAGGTTGCCCCATCGCAGAGGCTTATTATCTGAAATTATTTCCTTTTCAAGGTGTTGAGTACTTATCCTGAGGTTTTTTAATGCTATTTTGATATTTGGTTCTTAACATTTGGTATTAGAACTCAAGGTCTTGGTATTTCACTGCTACAACTGAGATTCCTTGGAATTTTCGCTATAAATTTTTTTATATGACATTTCAGAAGGGACCCATTGGATTATATTTAATAGACGGATCAAGGCACATGGACACATCTCCTTAGGCCTTATACTTTCAGAGATATAGCATGTGTAAGATAGGGTTCTAGAATCATCGTGAATTTAGTCATTGTGAAATTTTAGCTATAATTTTTTTTTTGTAACATTTAAGACCCTGAAATATAGAGGATATTCATAGAAATTATCAAGGTAGATGTAATAAAAATTTTAGCTTCTGGGTCATCCTACTTTTGTAGATACACCCTGTGCAAGATAAGGTATCTGACTATTCATATTAACTAGTCTCAAATAGGTCTTCCGGGTAAAATAGTGATATCTTCTTCAGTGAGTATCCAAATTAAGTGAGACCGGTTGCATTAGATAGTGGACAATATGTAGTATTTTTGGTACAAGTTTGAGAATCAAATATCAAATATTGCTTCCACGTCATTCCCTCCTTAGTTCAGCGCCCTCTCGTGTCCTTCCACGTCCACCCACATGGCCTCTCCTCGACACATCGTCCTCTCGCCTCCCTCCTGGTGTCTCTTCCCCCCAATCATCTCCACCTCAGCACCTTCCACCATTCACACGTACCCCTGAGCTCCACGTCGCCTCCACCTGTGTCCTCTTCAGATCGTGTGGCATCCCTCAGCCGATGTCATGGTTCCTGCCACCGCCTCTGCAATGTTCACACCTTCACCCCCTCGTCGTGCCCTCATCCACATCTACCACAAGGGTTCTCGCATAGCAATCTGATCGTTCAACTAATCTAGGTGGCACCAGGAGGAGACCTCCACGTCCCAGGAGGCAGAGTTGACTAAGACTGTTCCTGATCCCTAGATGGCAATTATTGCAGTTGCTGGAGGTGGTTAAACATCATCTCCGCTATAAAGGGAAATTCTGACAGAGGACTAAAAGCATGTTGATTCACCTACAGGATAGTCAGGGGTCGGATTGCGTCTGCCAGAAGCGCACGATCGTTCGGATTCTACATGCGCAGACTATCAGAAGCCATACAAATGTAATGCTTTTATTGTTGTTTCTTGTTTTCGCTGTTGGGGTTTTGGTTAGAGTATATGAAGGTGTTTTCGCCATTTTTGTAAAGGATCGATGGTAGAGTGAAGCTCCTGATTGTAAAGTTTTAATAGGCACTCTATTCCTCTGGTTATGCATCTGTATGTAAGATTTCTTGTTTAATGACAGACAGTTTTCCTACCCCCATCTAGTTTTCATCTCATACCGAGGGAGTTCATGATTGACTGATTCACATGAATTATTGCAATTATGTTACGATAAAGGATTTATTGTTGCATTGTTGTATTCTCCGGTTTTCTGCGTTTGAATGTAAGAAGATATTGCGTTTAGATGTTGTCTCCTATAGTATGTTAGAAACCTGATGTTTATGACAGATATTTGCATTCCTTTATACAATTCTTCCCCCTATTCACCCTTACTACAACTCACTGTCTGAAGTTCACCTAAGATCTCACTTGCCCATGCATGCCTGGTCTAGTTTAGTAGTTAGAACAATATTGTTTTGAGTTAACTTCCATTCGATCACCCCCTTTTTATAAACAAATCATGACATAAACTGATGGGCATCGGGCTCTGCTCTTACTGCAATCCAGGAGTGACTTCGGACGCTAACATTTCAGGCGCCGTTGCCGGGGACGAAGTTGAAAATTTCCCCCGAGATTGAACGACATTGAGCCTCTGATTTTGAAGGTGCATCAGGTATCAGAGCCTTTGAAGATTGCTACTATGCACCTGGCAACTCCATTGTGATGACTCCACTGTGGCGAGCCTGCCGTGTTAATTGTGGCTTTCAGAGGCAGACACATGCGGTCCCATCCACAGTTGCCTCTAGCTACACTGAAACTGATCTAGAGGTGGTTCTTAGGAAAGGAAAGGCCTCTGAAGGAGAAGCTTTTGCCGTCGAACCAGGTAATCTGCCATCTCCTTCTGTAGGAACTCCATTTTCTCCTCCTCAGTTTCATTGCAGACCTTTTTTTGAAGTTTCCCATTTTCTGAATTTCGGGAGTGTTCCTGTTGAGTTTTCCCCCCTGGTCTAGGATTGGAGGGAGAAATCCTTGTCACTCCCCTCTCCCCTGAAGCTGTACCTTGGTGTAGACCCAGGACCACAGAAGATTTCCCCACTCCTAGATTTACCACTCCTCCTCTTGTTATTGTTGTTGCTTCTACACAAAGAGAAGCATCTACTGACTTAAGCCCATTGGCCTTCTCCCTAAATCCCCTATTGTTTCCCATTCCACTTAGAATCTCATCCCCAGTATCCCCTTTTCAAGATCCTTCTCCTCCGAGTTCTCCTCCACATAATATCCCTATGACAGGAGAAAATCCCCCTATGACCAGAATGGAGGCTATTATAGCCGCTAGGTATGCTCCCCTTGTGTTACCCCAGCCTCTTAATGCCCTCCCAGCAGATGGTTACCTCAAGCAGCTGCCCAAGTTTACAGGCGAGGGGGACATAACTGCAGAAGAACACCTAGAAGCCTTTTACAGTTTTATAGATGATAATGTTATCATGCATGCAGACGTATGGATGAGGATTTTTTTCCATAGTCTTCAAGGCGAGGCTAGAAAATGGTTTAAGGCCCTACCTCCCGGATCTATTGATGGGATCACAGCTTTGGATAGTGCCTTTTTGAGACAGTGGGGAGATAAAAAAGACTTCATGTATTACATGACAGAGTTTGGGTCTTTGAAGAGAAAAGAAGGGGAGTATGTCTCTGACTTCTCCAAGAGATTCAATAAAATGTACAATAAAATCCCTGCTGAGATAAAACCCTCCGAAGCCTCTGCAAAGATCACTTATGCTAGCGCCTTTGATCCCAATTTATGCCTCCTGTTGAGGGAAAGAAGAGCCACTACTCTGGCCCACATGCAGGATGCAACCGTGGAGGTAGAATCTAACATATTGGTTGTTGACCGACTCAAGAACACTGCTGATAGAAACATATCTAGGAAGAGGCCTGAAGCCTCCCCATCCAGTTCCTCTCCCCTGCCCCTTCAGACAGATGAGACAACTAGAGTGCTAAAATCACTTTCTGACAGGATGGAAAGGTGGGAATTAGAAGGGAAGCCCATGTACAAAAATCCCCAAAATACAGATATAAGGGGCTTCAGGAAGCCTAATAATAATGTGCCACATGATTTTCTAAGGGAACAAAGGAGCAGAGATAGAGATGATCAGAGGATTCAAACCCCTCTCCAGAACAGCCTAGTTTCTTGTGAGGAAGGGGAGGAGGTGGATGAATTCGAACCTGAGATCCATTGCATCGAGGACACTTCCCCGTTTCCTCATTTGACTCAATTTGCATATGAAGAATCCCTTATCAACACTCAAATCAACGAGTTGAGTAGAGGGGAAAAATCCAGCGACGCTCCTAACAGGTATAATCTCAAGTCAAAAAGGAAAGAAGGGAATTTTGATAGCCAAGATCAGCCCCTCATAGAAGAAAGGCCTACTAAAGCTGCAACAACCACTACTAAAGGAAAGAAAACTCAGAATACTTTGCCAGCAGCCAAGGAACCTGTCTCTGAGGTAAGGGAAGCTCCTAAGTCTATTCCCTCCTTTAATTTTGAGCATGAGATTCAGAAGATTAGAATCCCTGTACCCCTATCCGAACTAGTTAAAAATGAAGATTTCAAAAGGTCCCTCTCCAAGATGCTACAATCTGAGCCCCCCCCAGCCTTCCACAGACTCAATAAATCTCCAAGATGAAAAGCCAGCAGTTGTCCTTGGGCCCATGGTAGAAGATAGAGATGATTCATCCCCTCCTTTCTACACATCCCTGAACATACATGATAAAGTGTTGCATAACTGCCTCATGGATTCAGGGGCTTCCCATAACCTTATGCCCAAAATAGTAATGGAAGAATTGGGACAGGAGGTGACAAAAACTTATCATGATTTGTACTCTTTCTATTCAAGGAGAGTGTAGTGTCTGGGAGTCATCAAAGACCTGGTGGTTTATTTGTTTCAACTGCCCATGAAGAGTGTGGTCATGGATATTGTGGTAGCTGATGTCCCCCCCAAATTCGGCATGTTGTTGTCAAGATCTTGGATTAAAAAGCTTGGAGGAACATTACAGATGGATCTCACGTATGCCACCATTCCAGTCTTCGGAGGGGAAAAAAGGAGGTTATATAGGGAATCTCAGCTGGCCTACATTATTAGTGATGAAGCAAACCCCACCAATCATCCTATCTTCGCACTTGACACTGATATGGGGTCTAGTTTATTGCAGCTCACTGATGCTCCGGAAGACCCTGTCCAAGTTAGAAAACAACCTAATCTTAATTATTACATTCCCCCTCCAACCATCTATGTTTGGAAGATTTTCTTCAGCGGAGCTTCTTCTAGCGAAGGTGTTGGCGCTGGAGTGGTTCTCGTATCACCTTATCAAGAGACCATATCCCTGTCATACAAGTTGGAATTTGAAAATACCAACAATGTGGCAGAATATGAAGTTCTTGTTTTGGGTATGAGGGTTACAAAAGAAATAGGAATTAAAGAAATAGAAGTATTTGGAGATGATGAGTTGATTATCCAACAAGTCAGAAAGGCTTATCGTGCTAATCATCCTCGGCTCAGAAATTACAAAAATGAGGTATGGGACCTGATGGATAATTTCTTCTTGGCTTTTAACATTTCTTTCATTCCAAGGGGGGAAAACACTTCAGCCAATTCTTTAGATGTCTCAACTAGTTTTCTCAAAGTTCCTCTGCCGCCTATGGTCAAATATGATGTTGAAATAAAATATAGGCCCTTTGTACCGGACAATGTCAAGCATTGGAAGGTATTCGAAGATGATCTGGAAATCAAAAAATTTCTCCAATCTATTGATAAATTTTATGCATTACACATTGATCAGGATCCTGACCTAGAAGGTGACCCTCACCCTGAGGTTTTTTTAAATGAAATTGCTAATCATCAAATTATTCAGTTGCCTAGCAATCACATTCCGAGGGGACTAGTCCCTTTAGAAATATTGTTCGATGGGAATGATGTGGTAGTAAAGGGTAAGGTTTCAAATGAAGATGTCGACACAGTTGAGTGTAACATTGGCACGTAGGAGGAGCCTCAGTTTGTCAAATTATCAAGCAGACTGACCAATGAACAGAGGGCGGAATATACTGAGTTATTAAAGGAATTCGCTGATGTGTTTGCATGGGCCTATGAAGACCTCAAGACTTATGACACGTCTGTCATTGAGCACAAGATCCAACTAAAAGAAGAGGCTAATCCATTCAGGTAGAAGCTGAGATAGATAAATCCCATGCTGTTTCCCGTCATGGAGAGAGAAGTAAAGAAATTGTTAGATGCCCAAATCATTGTCCCTTTGAGATATTCTGAATGGGTGGCCAATTTGGTCCCGGTGAGAAAAAAAAGTGGAGAAATCAGGCTCTGTTTTGATTTCAGGAACCTGAACAGGAGCTCAAAGAAAGACAACTACCGCTTGCCCAACATGGAGCAAATACTGCAGAGGGTAACTGGTGCATCTAGGATATCCATGATTGATGGTTTTTCTGGCTATAATCAGATATCAGTCATGCCTGAGGACAGAGAAAAAATGGCCTTCACCACTCCTTGGGGCACATTCATGTATGCCAAAATTCCTTTCGGATTGATGAATACAGGAGCAACATTTCAGCGAGCCATGGACATAGCCTTCATTGGGGAGAAATATAAGTTTGTGGTGATCTATTTGGATGACATAACAGTCTTCTCCAGGTCTGACAAAGAGCACTGTTGTCATCTGAGAAAAGTTTTTTTGAAGTGTCGGAGGTTTGGCCTATCCTTAAACCCCAAGAAATATTTATTTGCTATGGAGGAGGGGAAGCTGCTAGGCCATATAGTATCAACAAAGAGAGTAAGAATTGATCTCAGTTTGGTAGAGGCAATTCAGACCCTGTCACTTCCCAGATCTAAGAAGGAATTTCAGGCCTTTTTGGGGAAGATTAATTTTCTGAGGAGATTCATCTCAAATTTTGCTGAGCTGTTGAAACACATCACAGCCATGCTTAGGAAGGGAAATGAAGTGAAATGGACCGCTGAACCCAGGGAATATTTTATCCAAATAAAGAGGGCATTGACTAAGGCACCTGTGCTGATCAGTCCTGACTATTCCAAAGACTTCTTAGTTTTTTCTTTTGCTTCTTTTGATACAGTAGCAACGGTCTTATTGCAAAAAAATGAGGAAGGGAGAGAGCAACCCATTGCCTTCTTCAGTAAAGCATTAAGGGATGTAGAAATCATGTATGAAATCATGGAGAAATAGGCCTATGCCTTAGTGAAAGCTCTCAAAGCTTTCAGAGTCTACCTCTTGCACTCAAAATTGACCGCATACGTTCCTTCAGCCTCTGTGAAGGACATCCTTGTACAACCCGACATAGACGAGAGGAGGAGTAAGTGGATAGCCAAGATCCTAGAGTTTGACTTGGAAATAAGGGCTACCAAATTGATCAAAGGTCAAGGCTTAGCCAAGTTGTTGGATGAAGCAAATTGCAAAGCCTTGGGGGTAGATTTCATCAATGCATGTTCAAAAAATCAGCAGAATCAACTGTCTGATGTAGACCCTCAAAAAGAACCCCTATTGGCTCGATGTCCTTGGTATAAGGATGTCATATATTTTCTGCAGGAGTTGCGGCCTCCAGATGGCCTGCAAAGAAACAAGGCAACATCTCTAAAGCTCAAAGCAATTAGATATTGCCTTGTCGATCAAATTTTATACTGGAAAGACCCCTTGGGGGTGCTTTTAAAATGCATGAATCCACAAGAGGCTGACAGGATCATGGTTGAATTTCATAGTGGCCTATGCGGAGGGAACCATTTCTAGAAGACCACAACTCACAAAATTCTCAGAGCTAGGTACTATTGGCCCACCTTGTTCACTGATGTCTGTAGAGAAGTTAGAGCCTGCATCCCATGCCAAAGATTTTCAGGAAAGCAACAACTCAAATCTCTGCCTTTAAAGCCTGTAGTTGTTTCGGGACCTTTCCAACAATGGGGCCTAGATTTTATTGGAGAAATCCACCCTGCTTCCAACGGGCAGCACAGATGGATCCTGACTGCCACTGATTTCTTTACTAAGTGGATTGAAGTTATCCCCACCAGGAGTGCTTCCCACAAGGTAATTATTGGATTCCTGGAAGACCTCATCACAAGATGCGGCTGCCTAAGAAAGATTGTTACTAATAACGCAGCCTCATTCAAGGCTAAGAAATTAGCCAAGTTCTGTGAGCAATTTGGGATCAAACTGATTCACTCCACCCCATACTATCCCCAGGGCAATGGTTTAGCAGAGTCCTCCAACAAAAGCCTGATAAGGATCATCAAAAGACTATTGGAGGACAACAAAAGGGCCTGGGATTCAAACTTTAAATTCGCTCTATGGGCCGATCGAGTGACCACAAAGAGATCTATAGGAATCTCCCCTTTCCAATTAGTTTATGGAGCAGAATTTGTTTTCCCTTCTCAGCTAGCCATCCCTGTAGAAAAGTTCTTCCAGGATCATCAAGAAGAGCCTGATGACATGATCAGAAGAGTTCATCAACTGGTGGAAGTCCGGCAGGCCAGAGAGCAGGTAATGGACATAATTCAAGACCATCGACAGAAGGTCAAACTAGCTTTTGATAGGAAAGTCAAGAAGAAAGAGTTTGAGATCGACGATTTGGTGCTTAAGTGGGATGCACCCATGCAAGGTAAGGGTAAACACAACAAGTTTGACGCCCTA
This sequence comes from Picea engelmannii, assembly GCA_009831015.1. Taxonomy (NCBI): domain Eukaryota; kingdom Viridiplantae; phylum Streptophyta; class Pinopsida; order Pinales; family Pinaceae; genus Picea; species Picea engelmannii. The sequence goes on from ML786953.1 coordinate 73,212, forward strand.
TGGATCGGGCCTTTCCAAATATATAAGGTTTTCTCAAACAACACGTACATGTTGCAGGATTTGGAGTGTGAAGAGGTTTTCAACAACCCAGTAAATGGGCATTTTCTGAAGAAATGTTTTGCTTGAGCCTTAGACGGCTCCTTTGTTTGTAAATATTGTCCTTTTGATTCTTTGTTTATTTTAATTTTTATTTTTGGGCTTAGTAAATGACTCCACAGCCCAACAGAAGGCACTAAAGCTGCAAAATGAGTTCTTAGAGCATCACAGGGACGACTCTATCCCCCATGGAGCCTAATGTTAGCACCAATTCTTGCAAGCAGGGTATTTTCTCCTGTTTTTAGACCCTTGATGTAGAATGTGAAGAAAGAGGGTGTGAAAACCCATCAAATGCATTCCAATCCAAGGCCACAGCCTAAGTGCCAAGTGCAACCCATAGGAGAAGTCCATTTCGGATTTAAAAAATCAAGCGAGCGAGCAGTCTGATTTCAATGGAAAGGATCATTTGGCGAAGCAGATCAACGATTGGTGGGGAATCCCAGTTAACAGAGTTGCGTCAGGATTAGTGCGATGGATAGTGCCTATATTACATGCAATACAGGTTATCAGTCGTCCATCCAAAGTACGCGTGGCACAATATCTAGTCGCATCGGCATTTCGACATTCGGGAGTTTGAAGGGTGATGGTTTCTCGTCACTATACCCCAAACCCCAAAACGTCGAAAGTGTCCAGAGTCAGGCCCACGATCATGGCATTCGATCACAAGAGGCACAGACTTGGGAAAAGGGTGCTAGCGCGTGCCATGTGATGGGAAAGGCCCCAAGCCGCTGACGTCATATCAGTCGTCCAATCCAGTTGGGACAAGTGGCAGCCAGACGATGTTTCGGGGATTGGAATTTCGAGAGACAAGGGACCTCCCATCCACTGCGGTAGAAATCGCAGAAATGTGAAATACCGATAAGTGCTTTTGAAGCTAAGCCCATGGTCCTAGCACCTGGTCACATCAAGCGAGCCTAGTAATGGAGGTAACCCTCTTCTAACGTCAAAGGCCATCTCGACCGTTCCTCTAAAGGACACATGGCACACATCTGTGCTTTCGCTGTTTGTTTAATCAGGATTTTAAGGAGGAAGTGCATCATGAACTCCTAATGCTAGAAACCCCGAAGGGATTGGGACCGTTCATCTGAGGACACGCGGTGCANGCCCCCCCCCCCCTACCTACCATATTGCTTCCACGTTGTTCCCTCCTCAGTTCAGTGCCCTCTCGTATCCTGCCACGTCCACCCACATGGCCTCTCCTCGATGCATCATCCTCTCGCCTCCCTCCTGGTGTCTCTTCCCCCCAATCATCTCCACCTCAGCACCTTCCACCATTCACACATACCCCTAAGCTCCATGTCGCCTCCACCTGTGTCCTTTTCAGACCATGTGGCATCCCTCAGCCTATGTCACAGTTCCCGCCACTGCCTCCGTAGTGTTCACACCTTCACCCCCTCGTCGCGCCCTCGTCCACATCCGCCACAAGGGTTCCCGCATATCAGTTCGACCGTTTAGCTGATCCAGGTGGCACCAGGAGGAGACCTCCACGTCCCAGGAGGCAGAGTTGACTAAGACTGTTCCTGATCCCTAGATGGCAGTTATTGCAGTTGCTGGAGGTGGTTAAACACCATCTCTGTTATAAAGGGAAAGTTCGGCAGAGGACTAAAAGCATGTTGATTCACCTGCAGGATAGTCAAGGGTCCGATTGCATCTGCCAGAAGTGCACGATCGTCCAGAGTCTACATGTGCAGACTGTCAGAAGCCATACAAATGTAATTCTTTTATTGTTGTTTCTTGTTTTCACTGCTGGGGTTTTTGTTAGAGTATATGAAGGCGTTTTCGCCATTTTTGTAAAGGATCGATGGTAGAGCGAAGCTCCTGATTGTAAAGTTTTAATAGACACTCTAGTCCTCTAGTTATGCATCTGTATGTAAGATTTCTTGTTTAATGACAGACATTTTTCCTACCCCCATTTAGTTTTCATCTCATACCGAGGGAGTTCATGATTGATTGATTCACATGCATTATTGCAATTATGTTATGATAAAGGATTTATTGTTGCATTGTTGTATTCTTCGATTTTCTGCGTTTGAATGTAAGAAGATCTTGCGTTTAGATGTTGTCTCCTATAGTCTGTTAGAAACTTGATGTTTAAGATAGACCTTTGCATTCCTCTTATACAAATCTTCCCCCTATTCACCCTTACTACAACTCACTGTCTGAAGTTCACCTAAGACCTCACTTGCCCATTCATGCCTGGTCTATTTTAGTAGTTAGAACAATATTGTTTTGAGTTAACTTCCATTCGATCACCCCCTTTTTATAAACAAATCGTGACATAAACTGATGGGCGTCGGGCTCTGCTCTTGCTGCAATCCAGGAATGACTTCTGACGCTAACAGTACCTGTCTGTCGGGCATGGTCCTACACATCAAAAACTACTCCCTCCATGGGCTCATTAGTCACAGGGATCATAGCAATGTCAATCACATTTCATCATTAATATTATCAAACATATGCATAAAAAACCTGATATATCATTCAATAGCTCAAAGATATTACAAAAATCAACAATACAAGATCGAAGAAAAGGACAAGACATCCTATTGGGCTAGCATCCACAAGAGAAGGGAAGTCCCCAAGAAGGTTTCATCCAAGCCATGTAAACGAGGTGATGTGGCTAGGGGATGTTTAGAAAAATGGGTAGAGTGAAAGCCAGGGATGCATAATGTTATCTGTGGGTGCCTTTGTAGAAGGCTAGTTGTACCCATCATGGATGCAATTTTTTCCAAGCCCGTTCTTGCCTTTATTCTTTCTTTATTTGTTTTTTCTTCTTATTTTTCTTTTTATTCAAGGTCTAACCGAAGGACACTGCCTTGGCATGGTGACTAGAGCTGACAGTGTTACCCACAAGTACTTTCACAGAGATGAGAAGGTTGGCTCATGATGAGACCCCCTTTCCCTTGGCCATGCAACCAAAGGTCACTGCCCTGGCGTGGTAACTAGATAATGGCAATGTCATATTGTTAGGTACCCATGAACCTAATAGGCTGGCTCATGATGAGACCCCCTATCCTCTTGGCTAGGTCTTGTTTATTATTTTTTGGGTTCCTCTTGTTTCTTTATGAGAGGCTTTTTATTGCCTTCTCGGGGATCCCTAGGCGAGGCATCTCGAGGTTTTATTTCTAGGCTTTTATCTTTTACCAACTGCTTTTACCTTATGGGCCTTTAGCCCCTTCTTCCCACAAGATAATGTGCAACCCTACAAACAGGTCAATCCAATGCTCGTACAAGGGGAATGGGATAAATGAGTAGGAGATAAGATGAAAAAGTGGTAGTATGATGGGAGCAGATGATGGCTCTTCAGAAATCCCCCCGGTGGCAAACCAAAACCCATGGCTATAGGCTTGCTATGACACCCTGTCAATCTCCCCAATCATGGTCAAGTGGGTTAATGTAAGATCCAAGCAATCATCAGAGATAAAAGGAGTCAGATGCATATATTCAAAGGTTATAATTATCAAAAGTGACACATACCATGATACCTGGACCAATTACCTCATGGAGCAAGAGCCTTCTCCGATACAAGACCAAGCCAATGGTGATGGATTTTGTTGCTGCTAACAAGATGAATCTGATGAAAGAAGAAAAGGATGGGCCCTCCAGGGCCATGCTCATGTCAATCCTGCTCTCGGTACTCCGTGTCTAGGACCTGTGGGCCTCGAGACATGATCTCCTAGTTATACCTAGAAATCAAGGATAACAGGGTTGAATACCAACCACTTTCTTAATATCGATATGAAAAATTTTGATGGAAAGGATCCAATCACATGGATACTTCAGATGGAGCAATTATTTGATCTACATGATGTGCCACATACACAAAAGGTACGAATTGCTTCTTTATATTTAAAACCCAATCAATTTGTGCGGTATCGATGGATTTTTTATTGAAAATAAATCATCACTTGGACATTTTTCACAGAAGAAATTAGAGCACACTATGAGGATACAAGGTGCAATACCTTCTTTAGCCAATTGATAAATCTCAAGCAAAATGGTTCAGTTGCACAACACATTGAGAACTTCCAAAGATTGAATATAAAGGTAACAAATATTCCAAATGAGCACTTGATTGATGTATTCATAGGAACTTTAAAGGATAACATTCAACATGAGGTTCTCCTTTAGGAACCCAAATCATTGGAGAATGCATTCAAGGTGGCAAGAAATGTTGAAAGTAAAGATATGGCTATGGCTACTAGAAGGACCACTCCTAACATCTATCAGCGGAATAATGTTCCTTCTTCTAAAAAACCTCAACCTACAAGGTTGACGCCTCAACAATTGGAGGAAAGAACAACAGAATGTTTATGCTTTAATTGTGACAACAAGTACAGTAAGGGACATAAGTGTGGTGAGAAGAAATTATTCTACATAGATTGTGAAGAGTAAAGAGAACAAGAACCATCTCAAGATGAAAACGTAGAAGATATTTCTTCTAAAGAGTTGACTCCCACGATATCATGTCATTCATTGGCTAGAATTAACACTCCTCAAACCCTCAAGATTGAAGGATATATCAAAAATAAAAAGGCAATAGTCCTAATTGATTCTGGTAGTACTCATAATTTCATTCACTATAAATGAGCCAAATCTCTCAATTGCTTTATATATCCAGTGCCATAGTTTCAAGTAATGATTGCATATGGAGGAACTATCAATTTCTCAAGAAAATGCAATAAGATCAATATTACTATGGGGGAATATGTAATGAATATTCCAATGATTGTTGTACCCATGGGTGGTGTTGATGTCGTACTAGGAGTTCAATGGTTACAATCATTAGTAACAATGGCCTTTAATTTTCAAGAACTTTTCATGAAATTTTCATTGGAAGGAAAATAATTTGAGTTAAGGGGTATCACAGGGAAACCCAGTAAGGTGATAAGCTCTAATGGCATGACAAAATTATTGAAAATTGGGCATCAGGGTGTAATTGTACACAACTATTCTCACTAGATGTTCAAACAACTAAGCCATCTATTCCTCTAGATCTCCAAGGGATCATTGTTAAGCATTCCAAAGTATTTGAATATATTCCCAAGGGTCTTCCACCCACTCAAAATCATGATCATGCTATTATCTAATTCCTGGGAGTGTTCATCCTAACATCAGGCCTTACATATACCCTTATGCCCAGAAGAGTGAAATTGAGCATATGGTTGAAGAAATGTTAGAGGCTGGCATTATTAGACCTAGCCAAAGTTCTTACTCTGCACCAGTGGTAATGGTACTCAAGAAAGAGGGCTCATGGCATATGTGTCCAGATTATAGAGATATTAACAAGATCACTATTAAAGATAAGTTTCTCATTCCCGTCATTGATGAATTTTTAGATGAACTACATGGAGCAATCTATTTCACAAAGTTGGATCTTCATTCAGGGTATCATCAAATTAGAATGAAGGAAGCAAATATCCCCAAAATAACATTCTGAACTCATGAAGGCCATTATGAATTTTTGGACATGCCTTTTGGCCTTACGAATGCACCTTCCACATTCCAAGGGTTGATGAATTATATTTTCAAGCCCTTCCTTCGAAAATTTTCATTAGTATTTTTTGATGATATACTAATTTATAGCAAGTCTTGGGAGGATCATGTGTGACATGTTGACAAGGTGCTACAACTACTAAAGGAGAAACAACTATATTCCAAACCATCCAAATGTTTCTTTGGGGTGAAGGAGGTAGAGTATTTGGGTCATATTGTATCTCATGAAGGTGTCAATGTAGACCCTAACAAGATTAAGACCATGATGGACTAGAGGCCAATTCCCAGAAAATTGAAGAATCTTAGAGGATTTTTGGGTTTGACGGGTTACTACTACAAGTTTGTTCGAAACTATGGAAGAATAGCAACACCTTTAATGAAATTAACCAAGAAGGATGTATTTTCATGGACTCTAGAGGCAACTCAAGCTTTTGAACAACTTAAAGATGTGATGTGCAAAGCTCTTGTCTTGACCACACCAGACTTCACAAAAACATTTATTGTGGAATGTGATTCCTCGGGAAATGGCATTGGTGTTGTTCTAATGCAAGAAGGAAGGCCCTTAGGACTGCGTATTTCAATCAGATCTTGCAAATTATGTGCAAAATAGAGACGAGTGTATGTCATAAATGAAAACTTTCAAGAAAACCTCAGTCCCTCAACATTATCATCTCTTTTAAAACATCCTTCAATGCAATGGAATTATGAAAAAGGTATCTATACTTTATACTTATTCCATTGAAATTTAAACCCATCAAATCAAAATTCATTTTAGTCATGCAACTATTTAAAATACTCAAATCTACTCAAGTGTTCAATCATTTATTGCATCTATGTGATTTAATTAATTGTTTAGAGCATAGATCAAGTAGATAGTAACATCCTTCAATGCATTCATTAATTATTTTGAACCTGGATCAATGGAACATTCAAGAGTAAACCCATTCCAAAGTGAATTTACTAGCTCAACGAGTATGTGATTGTAATATTCACCATTCAATATGAGAGAAACTAGAAATTCTTGCCATAATTAAAAGATAATGGAGACTTCAACTCAAACTCTTTAGATATCTAGAGCATTTTCATAATTGGTGCATTGATTTGTTTTTTGTTTTTTATCTCATTTAATTCATGGTCATGACCAATCAATTTAAGATAATTTTTCCAAACCATATATTAGTTAATCTAAATGTTAGGCAACATTTAAACCCTTAACAAACAATCCAGACAACTTTTAGGAGTTGAATCGTTCAACATCAATGCCATCAATTTGGTTGAGTAAAGATATTAGATCATGAAATAATTAAAACATTCCATGAATGTGTGTTCAAAACTTGAGAATGTGGAAAATTTCATCAATCAAATCATCAATTATTATTCCACATTAACCACACCAACAACCTACCAACCAGATTTAATATTAAGATTTGTTAGTTTTGAAAATGTATCAAATAAATTTATATTTAAACAAGAATACCTAAGATCTATGGGTGAATAAAATGTTAATGATTTTCTTCATAAGTATGGTATTATGTCTATGCAAAGATATTAATTAAACCCTTAGATCGGAACAAAATGAGCAAGTTGACTTAAAAATGATGAACTTGATGGAGTGACCTGCAATAAAATCCCAAGTTAGATGAAAAAATAGACAAATTCATTAGATCAAACAAACTTGGGGTTGCAACCTATATCTAAAGATGAAACATGCTAAACCCTAGCTTGCTAAATACAAATTAAAGGAGGGGAAAATTTATAGTTGAGATGACTGATAGGGGGGGTGAATCAATAATAGAGCAATCTAATCCTTTTTAACCATATAATGCAAGTGTTATATCAATGTAACATTATCATCCAATATTTTCAGAGTAAATAAATAATGAACAAATGAACAATCATACACATACACAGTACACCAATGTTTTTACATGGAAACCCAAAGCGGGAGAAAACCACAATTTTTTTTTTCTTATATGTCTTGAAGAATTACATTCATTGGAAGAACCAACTTCCTTTGTTTTCTAGCTACAACTAGAAGGAGGCTCCAAGCCCCTAGTTTCTCAAGATACAACCTCATGGAAAATCTAACTTCCCAATTCTATGGATATAACCAGAAGGAGGATACAACCCCCTATGTTCTTCGGCTACAACTGGAAGGTGGATACAACCACCAGTCCTTGCCCCGTCCAACCATCCTTACGTATAAGTAGAATGATGGAACCATTTTTGCACTATCACTATGAGATATACTACTGTAAACCTATACCAATAAATCTGCACCAAACAAATTGTACCAATAACCTGAACCATGTATCAACCATGCATCAACCATGCATCAACCTGTACCTCAACCTGTAATCAACCTGAACCATAAACAAGTGCATCAACCATGCACCAAACTGTACCAAACAACCTATAATCAAATTGTACCATAAAAAAGTGCATCAACCATGCACCAAACTATACCTCAACTTGCAAACCTTTCTTAACTTTAACAACAAGAGACTAGCATTTTCATCAAACTTTACTTTAGTCTCACGTGACTAGTTTTGGATTAGTCAACAAACCTAACTTGAAATAATCATAACTATGTACTTGTAATTAATAAATATCTAAAAATAGTACACAATGTTCTTCAGTGTGTTTTATTTAATTCCTCCAGGTCTCACTACTTGGAACCTCTCACAAAAGGAGTTATAGAAAAAATGGCATACCTTGTTGAATTTTGGCTTATTCTAGAGAGATAAATTGTAGAGAGTGCCCCACATGGAATATTTGTTGTATGAATCTGAATATTTTACACATTTTTTAATAAAAAATGTACTCTAACCAAAAAAATTGGTCTTACTAAATTTGGATCTATTATTAATAAGGTATGACATTTTTACCCGAAACACCTGTTTTAGACTAGTTTCAGGACTAGCCACAAACCCTATTTTCCACGAAGTGTAAATCAAAAAATACAATGACCCACAAGCTGAAATTTGTACCACAGCTACTTGGATATGTTTTCTCAATGGAATCCCAATTTCATGGTCTGAATCATTCTAGAAAAAAAATTATTGCGAAAATGGTGAGATGACCTGTAAATAACATACCTTAGAAAGCATCATCAGAAGAATTTATCCTCCCTTGAATTCTGGCCTTCTTTACTTCACCTTCCCTCTGAAATTCCACTTAGATATCCTTTGGTTGCCTCATTCACCTGTAGATATTCAATATTCTCAAGTGTGATTGAAATGAGAGAGCCTTGCCTCTTATTTATACTCTCCAAGTAGCTTCCTTAGAAGCATCTTCTAGGCCACTTTGTCCACATAGTCACCTATGCCCAACTTTTCCCAAATTAGCACTTGTCCATGTATCCAATAGTCACTTGACCACTTAACCCATTTTCCTCATTTTAGGGTTAACCTTCTTATAACCACTTTCCATAATTAGAAAGTTCTCCATTTACTTTATCATTTAAATAATCCTCCTTGACTTTGTCACTTCACTTTATTATTTAAATAATCATTTTTTATTTTGTCACTTCACTTTATTATTTAAATAATCCTCTTTGACTTTGTCACTTCACTTTATTATTTAAATAATCATCTTTGACTTGTTGGATCATGTTGTCATTGATGCCAATGGTTTTATTGATTGATGTCAAGTGATTGATTGATGTCAAAGGATTGATTGATTGATGATTGATGTAATATAATATGTATTGTCCTTGATGAGAATGCATAGATGAAGATGGAT
>ML786953.1:82647-98188 GCA_009831015.1 Picea engelmannii
TGTATGTGTATGATTGTTCATTTGTTCATTGCTTATTTACTCTGCAGTTATTGGATAATAATGCTTCATTGATATAACACTTGGATTATATGGTTAAATTGCTCTATTACTGATTCACCCCCCCTCTCAGTAATCCAACATGACTTTGTGACTTCAATTTATTATTTAAATAGTCCTCTTTGACTTTGTCACTTCACTTTATTATTTAAATAATTTCTTCTTTGCAAGAACTTTGACTTCTTTGACCTTTTGGGGTTTCAAGCCAATCATATGAGGGTCCTTCAACTTCGTAAAGCCATAACTCTCAAACCGTGATGAGTTATGTGATGTTCCACATACCACCGAAAATGACATTACATGTACTATCCATCTAGAATAGTCTTACCTGCAAATAAATCAAAACTCATACCATTATACATCAAATAAACTTGGGTCCATTACCCAAACATTTGTGCTACTAGAATTCGCTACTAGACTTTATTCAAGGGTTGCATCAATGAAAACCAACCCAATTAATCAAACATATCCCCCTTTGTCATTGATGGCAATACTTTGATGCAATACTGAAATCATATCACTCATGCTCCCCATGGAACCATGCATCTGTCCTCTACATCTGATAAATCTCTCCCCCTTTGTCATCAATGGAAAATGCATCTTTCCATTCGGGGATGCTCCCCCTAACTGACTCGCCTGATCTCCCAACCTGAAATGACCTCTTTATGGTGCTTCCTCGTGTACATATAAGATAATCATTCAAAAGAATTCATTTTGGAGTAGAAATAACTTCAAGTCTCTGGTTAAGATACTCAAAGGCTTCCCATGGAAGCGGTTTTGAAAAGATGTCTGCCAATTGTTCTTTTGTGCCCACATATTCAACTCTAATGTTCTTTTCTGCAACCTGTTCCTGTAGAAAGTGATACTTGATTGGAATGTGCTTCATCTTGGATTTCATCACCGAGTTCTTTGATATACCAATGGCACTTGTATTATCACAATAGATTGGAATGGGCTCATCATACTCAACTTATATATCTGTCAGATTTTGTTTCATCCATAGAACATGTGTACAACATGTTGTTTATGCAATATACTCTACCTCAGTTGTAGATAAAGCAAGTAGAATGTTGTTCCATTGGTGCTTCGTCGATCATCAATGCAACCTGCCCAATCTGCATCCATGTAGGCAATAAGTGATATATCCTTTCCTTTTGGATACCATAATCCAAACTCTTATGTTCCTTTGAGATATCTGAAAATCCTCTTCGCTGCTAATACATGTGATTCCTTTGGTGCTGCTTGAAATCATGCCACCTATCCAACTTCCTGAATTACATCTGGTCTAGATGTTGTCACATATAGTAGGCTACCGATCTTTGACTTGTATTGCCTCTTATCTGTAGACTTTGAATCATCATCTTTTCTCAACTTACAACTGGTTTGCATGGGAGTGATGACTGGTTTGCAAACTTCCATTCCAAACCTCTTTATCATTTCTCTGATATACTTGGTTTGAGAAATAAATATTCCTTGCTTGCTTTGACATATCTGAACACCCAGAAAGAATGATAGTTATCCAAGTAATGACATTTCAAATTCATTCTACATGTCCTTTGCAAATTTATGGCTTAACCTGTCATCAATACTTCCAAAAATAATATCATCAACATAAAATTCAATTAATAAAATACTATCTTGAGTTACCTTGATGTAGAGGTTGTTGTTTGCACTTCCTTTTCTAAACCCTGCTCGCTGTAGATATTTATCCAGTCTAGAGTACCGTGCTCTAGAAACCTGTTTTAGACCATACAAGGCCTTATTTAATTTACACACATAATCTGTGTTCTCTGACAACTGAAATCCTTCTGGTTGTTCAATGTAGACTTCTTCTTCAAGTTCCCCATTTAGAAAAGTTGATTTCACGTCCATCTGATACACTTTAATATTTTTGGAGGATACATAAGCTAAAAGCAATTGGATTTCTTTCATTATGGAAATTGGGGAAAATGTCTCTTCAAATTCGATTCCTTCAACCTGTGCATATCCTTTACATAACAATCTAGCTTTGTTTCTTGTAACATGTCCATATTCATTCAATTTATTCCTATATACCCACTTTGTGTCGATCACATTCTTATCCTTTGGTCTTGGAACCAATTCCCAAGTGTTATTTTTCTCTATTTGATCCAATTCTTCATCCATGGCCTTATTCCAAAATTCATCCTTGCTAGCCTCTTCAAAACAGTTTGGTTCAATCGTAGATGAGAGTGCTAGGTGCGTTTGTTCTGGTGAACAGATTCTTCTTCTAGTATGAACTCCTGCATCTTTGTTTCTAATAATCTAATCTGAAGGATGATTCTTTTGTACTCGTTTGTTAGGTGTCTTTGGAGGCACTTTCTGAACTTGATCTTTTGTTTCTGTCGGATCCTCTTCATCTTCCCCTTCTACTTCTTTTTCATCTTCTACTTCTTCTTCGTAAAGTTGTTCCATTGATTCATTTTTTTCTTCCTTTAATTCTTGTATACTAGTTTCATCAATTGTTAAATTGATGTTTTCCACAACTTTGTTCAATATCAGGTTGTAACACTTGTATTCTTTCCTTGTACTTGAGTAACCAACAAGTACTCCTTTGTCCACATGAGAGTCAAATTTTCCCATTATTCCATATTCTCTTTTGACGTAGCATTTTCTTCCAAAAAATCTGAAGTGCTTCACATTTGTTGGTCTTCCTTTCCATAGTTCATAGGGAGTTTTGCCAGTGTTGTTTCTGAGAATTACTCTGTTTTGAATGTGAAATGATGTATGCACTGCCTGTGTCCAAAAGATCTCTATCAATTTGGAATCCATTAACATTGTTCGATCCATTTCATGTATTGTCATGTTCTTTCTTTCAACAACTCCATTCTATTGAGGTGTCCTAGCAATGGAGAATTGTCTTTTTATTCCATGCCTGCTACAGTAGTCCATAAATTCCTTTGAAGAGAACTCTCCTCCATTATCAGATCTCAAGCATTTGATTTTTGAATCCATTTCATTTTCAACCATTTCCTTGTATACCTTTAAGTTTTCAAAATCTCCTGACTTATTCCTAAGAAAGCAAATTGCAGTCATTCTTGTATAATCATCAACTAATAACATAAAGTATTTCTCACCTTTTAAATCCTTTGTTTTAGTTGGTCCAACTAGATCAGTATGCACAATTTATAGTGGTCTTGTCATTGAATATTCTTTTGATTTAAACCTGGCCTTTGTTTACTTTGCTTGTTGACAATGCTTGCATAAAGTGTTGGTTGGTTTCATGATCTGGAGAATTTCTCTAACTGATTCCCTTTTGTTGACTTTGAAAAGGTTATAAAAATGTATGTGACCCATTCTTCTGTGCCATAACCAACTTTCATCTTCCTTTCCTAGGCAACACTTTTCATTTCCAATTTCACTTAATACATATATGTTGCTTGAAGTTCTCATAGCTGTTGCAATCAATTTTCCTGAACCTTCTTTTCTTATCTCGCACTTTTGGGAATCGAAAGTAACTTTATGACCTTGGTCACACATTTGAATCACACTTAGAAGATTATGTTTCATATCTTCTACTAGTAGAACATTTTTTGCCTTGGTATTCTTGTTCCCAATTCTGACTGTGCCTTTTCCAATGATTTTAGCTGAATCATCATTTCCGAAGGAGATTGATCCATATCTTTCCTTTATTAATGTAAGAAACTTGTCTCTATTACATGTCATGTGTTTTGAACAAACACTGTCAACATACCAACCATGTTTCTTCTGCTTATCTTGTAGAGCGAGTGTGCATTCTTCATTGCTATATTGATTCTTCTTTCTTATCGATGTCCTTTTTATGAGATTCTTCTTTGTGATTGTTGTTGTTTTGTTGTGGTTCTCTAGGAGGGACTGTCATTCTACAATATTTGGCCATGTGTTCAAAGTTATTACATTTTTAGAATTCCACTTCAATGCTCAAAGATTCAAACCTGTTGTAACTTCTTCTATGTTTTTCACTAGGCCTTCTTGGATAACCCTTTTGTGTATGACTTTCAAAGTTGTTTATGTTCATGTTGTTAGATCTGAAATTCACAACTTTATGTCCAAAATTATTACATGCATAACATAAACCAAAAAAGAGAGTTTGATACCTAGGAGTTGAATATTTTCTGAGAGGGGGGGTGAATTAATAATAGAGCAATCTAATCCTTTTTAACCATATAATGCAAGTGTTCTATCAATGTAGAATTATCATCCAATATTTGCAGAGTAAATAAATAATGAACAATCATACACATACACAATACACCAGTGTTTTTACATGGAAACCCAAAGCATGAGAAAACCACATAATGCTTTTTCTTATATGTCTTGAAGAATTGCACTCATTGGAAGCACCAACTTGCTTTGTTTTCCATCTGCAATTGGAAGGAGGCTCAAACCCCCTAGTTTCTCAGGCTACAACGTGAGGTAATATCCAACTCCCCAATTCTCCAGCTAAAACCAGAAGGAGGCTACAACCCCCTATTTTCTCCAGCTACATTCAGAAGGTGTCTACAACCACATGTCCTTGCCCCGTCCAACCACCCTAACGTATAAGTAGAATGATGGAACCACTGTCACACTATCACTGTGAGATATACTACTGTAAACCTGTACCAATAAATTTGCACCAAACAACCTATACTAATAACCTAAACCATGTATCAACCATGCATCAACCTGTACCTCAACCTGTAATCAACATGTACCATAAACAAGTGCATCAACCATGCACCAACCTATACCAAACAAATTGTAATCAACTTGTACAATAAACACATGCATCAACCATGCACCAACCTGTACCTCAACCTGCAAACCTTCCTTAGCTTTAACAACAAGAGACTAGCATTTTTATCAAACTTTACTTTAGTCTCACATGACTAGTTTTGGATTAGTCAACAACCCTAACTTGAAATAATCATAACTATGTACCTGTAATGAATAAAGATTTGAAAATAGTACACAATGTTATTTAGTGTGTTTTATGCAATTCCTCTAGGTTTCACTACTTGGAAACTCTCAGAAAAGTATTTATAGGAAAAATGGCATACCTTGTTGAATTCTGACTTATTCTAGAGAGCGAACTTGTAGAGCGTGCCCCACATGGAATATGTTTTGGATGGATCTAAAAATTTTACACAGAATATGACAGAATGTACTCTAACCAACACATTTGGTCTTAATGAATTTGGATATGTTATGAAGAAGGTATGACGTTTTTACCCAAAACACTTGTCTAGACTAGTTTCAGGACTAGCCACAAACCCTATATTCCATGGAGTGTAACTCTAAAAATACAACGACCCACAAGATAAAATTCATACCATAGCTACTTGGATATGTTTTATCAATGGCCTCCCAATTTGATGGTCTGAATCATTCTAGAAAAAAATTTATTGCGAAAATGGTGAGATGACCTGTAAATAACATGCCTTAGAAAGCATCATTAAAAGAATTTATCTTCCCTTGAATTTCAGCCTTCTTTACTTCACCTTCCCTCTGAAATTCGGCTTAGATATCCTTTGGTTACCTCAGTCACATGTAGATATTCAATATTCTCAAGTGTGATTGTAATGAGAGAGCCTTGCCTCTTATTTATACTCTCCAAGTAGCTTCCTTAGAAGCATATTCTAGGCCATTTTGTCTGCATAGCCACTTTGTCCACATAGTCACCTATGTCCAACTTTGCCCAAATTACCACTTTTCCATGTATCCAATAGCCACTTGACCACTTAACCCATTTTCCTCATTTTAGGGTTAACCTTCTTATAACCACTTTCCATAATTAGAAAGTTCTCCATTTACTTTATTATTTAAATAATCCTCCTTGACTTTGTCACTTCACTTTATTATTTAAATAATCCTCCTTGACTTTGTCACTTCACTTTATTATTTAAATAATCCTCTTTGACTTTGTCACTTCACTTTATTATTTAAATAATCCTCTTTGACTTTGTCACTTCACTTTATTATTTAAATAATCCTCTTTGACTTTGTCACTTCACTTTACTATTTAAATATTCCTCTTTGACTTTGTCACTTCACTTTATTATTTAAACAATTTCTTCTTTGCAAGCACTTTGACTTCTTTGACCTTTTGGGGTTTCAAGCCAATCATATGAGGGTCATTCAACTTCGTAAGACCATAACTCTCAAACCGTGAGGAGTTATGTGACGTTCCACATACCACCGAAAATTGCATGACATGTATTATCCATCTAGAATAGTCTTACATACAAATATATCAAAACTCATATCATTATAAATCAAACAAAATTAGGTCCATTACCCAAACATTTGTGCTACCGGAATTTTCTATCGTACTTTCATCAAGGGTTTACATCAATGACAACCAACCTAATTAATCAACAGTTGTGTCTATGCAAAGATATTAATTAAACCCTTAGATCGGAACAAAATGAGCAAGTCAACTTCAAAATGATGAACTTGATGGAGCAACCTGCAATCAAAGCCCAAGTTAGGTGCCAAAATAGACAAATTTATTATATCAAACAAACTTGGGGTTGCAATCTGATGCAGGAGCATCGTAAGCAGTCAAGTGAGCATGAAGGCAGAAGACAACTGAAAGACCACCAACGCACATTTTGAAATATTTTTGAAACATTAATGTAATGGTTAAAGGGAAGCGTACTTGCATATTGTAAACGGATCTTGAGCGATTTCTCTCATCTGTAAAACATTAAGGAATTTAAGCCCAGTTAATGAAAGTAGGTAGGTTTGAATTAATAGATTAGACAGTTTAGAACATAGGAGGGAAAACGGATATAGACACCCTCATCTTTGTATCATAGAGCTAGTTGTATCATTAGAACATTAGCATAGAGCTGTAGCAGAAAGTTGTAGAGAAGAACCCATGTACAGAAGCTTTGAATAAATACACAAAGCTTTGAATCAGACTCATGGTGTTATGATGTTCTCTGTGTATACATGTTGAATAGTCTGCTGATAGTTATTTTATTCTCTCTATTATGCATTTGTTTTAATACTGTGTGTATGTATGATTTCATGTTAATGTTTGAAGTCTGAGAGAAGAAAGAGAATGAGTTTCAATTGTTTCTCTTCCTGAGTGAGAGAATTTTCTGCAAGGGGTGCAGTGAAATGTCCACAAAGAGTGCGTTGACGAAGGTTTAGATTTTATCTCTAAAAGCTCAGGAGGGATATCATTTTTCTCATTCAAGTAGAAGTGCAGGAGAAGCACAGAGGTCGTGCAAGGAGTGTGCATGCTATTGGAAGTCTTAGGACTTATCAACTAAGGGAAGGATTGAAGGATTTCTGTTGCAGGGAGTGCACATAGTCGAAATATCAAATACCTAGGAGTATTTGGAAGGTTGTCACAAGGAGTGCGTGCAGGAGTTATTTCAAGGCTTGAAGTGGCCAGAGAAAGCTTAGGAGAGATAATACCTTTGAACACTTCAAAGGAGAACGAAGGTCGAACTACTTCAAAGGGAGACGAGGATTGAAGTCATCCAACAGAAGTAAAGTTCAGAAGGGAGAACCTTGGTTTATTTAGTAGAATTTGTCCAGGAGCAACAAATGGTCGGAATTCTCTGTGGAGAATTTGCGAAGTTGTGAGGACCGCAGGATTCTAGTGAAGCTGCAAGAAGGATAAGCGTTGGATAAATCCACCCTTCGAGAGGTAAGAATCAACGTGGACCATTGATCGTTCTTTGCACAAGTCGTTAGATCATTTCAGCATTTCGGGGATTCCTGACAACAAGAAGTTGATCACAGTGGAACAAAAGTCCTGAGGTCACGAGTTGCGACAGGAATTGGATTGGAGTTTCGAGATTTCATCACTTCGGGTGTCGAGAAATGGAGGAGGCAATGCCTTGGGATCGAAAGTCCCAAAAAATGAGAAGAGTGATAGGTGGCTGAAGTCCACGACATAGATAGAAAGTGTTTGAGTGGACAGGTGGCGTGTCCTCATCAAATAGTTAGAGTCAGACTCCGTTGACTGTTTCGGGGTTCAGAGGTTGGAGAGTCAGGAAACCTCACGTCAGGATTTGCGAAATCGTGAAGTCCGAAACCCCGAAAAGGCGAAAAACCCATTGAGGAGCCAAAAATTGATGAACGTGTCGGGATTCAGCAATTCGTCACTTTAAGAGACAAGAGATCGGGGTTCCCTATTCTGGAATTCTTGAAGTCGAGAAATGCGATACAAAAGTAGAGGAGGACGTGGCCAAAGACTTCATCATTTTGAAATTTCGGGTTTCAGTAGGTGGAAGGGCCAAGAACCTCGACAATAGGGATCGTGAAATTGCGAAACATGAATTCCTTTGTGGCTTGAACAAAGGGGTTGATTTACCCTCAGCATGGTTGTAGTGAAGATATTGAGCGGATCTCGGCCCGAGGGCAGGGGGTCTGCACCAGTTGTGGTATCAGAGCGTAGAACAATTTCTTTGATTTCTGTAGCATGGGAAAGGAGGAACATTTTCATCCATGCCGCCGAGAAGAAGAGATAGGCCCATGCCAATGCCTGAACCAGTAGTGGAAAGAGAAATGTGTGAACTATGTGCTAGGCTTGATGCCATGGAGACAGCATAGAGGCACACAGTTAATGCTGGGGATATCAATGAGGCTGACAGTGAAAATGAAGCTGGACACGAAGGAGAAGAAGTCGCAGTCACATATGTTGTGGATGAACACCTATTCAGGGATGTTGCAAGGATAGGTGCCAAGGAAAGAATGGAGATTCCCATGTATGAAGGGAACCTGGATGTTGAATAGCTTCTAGACTGGATTAGGGATCTGGATAAGTACTTTGACTATGAGGATGTCGAGGAAGACAAGAAGGTCAATCACGTTGTCACAAGACTTAAAGGGCATGCAACATTATGGTGGGATGAACTGCAGGCTGACAAACGCTGCAAGGGAAAGTAGAAAATCAAAAGTTGGGATAGAATGGTTGAAAAGATGAAAGACAAATTCATACCCAAGGATTATCAAATTACTTTGTTTCGGAGGATGCATAATTTGAGACAGAAGATGATGTCAGTAAAAGAATACACTAAAGAGTTCTACAAGATAAACATCAGAGCAGGTCATCGGGAAAGCAATGATGAAAAGGTTGCCAGGTACATGAATGGTTTGCGATATGAAATTCAAGATGAGATGAGCATGATGATCATTCAAAATGTAGATGTTTATCAGATGGCTCTGAAAGCTGAAGAGAAGTTGAGTCGAAAGAAAGGTTAAAGAGGCTGAGGCAGAAGTCAGCCCAGAGGCAAAACAATTTCCCAAGATAGGAATCAGAAACCTAAAGAAGAGGGAAAGAAACCTCAAACCCAAACTAAGAGAGGGGGAAGCTCACAGAGAGGACAATATGCTGATATAAATACTTTTCCTCATACCAGAGGAAGAGGAAGAGACCGAGGAGGTGAAGTGAAATGTTTTGTTTGTGGGAAAAACATACATAAATATTATGAGTGTCCAGATAGGAAGAAATAAGGTGGTGAAACTCACATTTCCGAAGCACAAGGATGGAATGTTGAGGCAGAATATGTTGATGGCGAAAGATCCTTGATGATGAGGAAATTTCTCTTAACGCCAAAGAGGGAGGCAAAGAACCCAGCCCAAAGGAACAATCTATTTCAGACTGCATGCAAGACCAAAGACATGGTATGCAAGGTTATAGTGGACAACGGTAGCACATACAATCTCATTTCTACAGAGATGGTAGAAAAACTGGAGCTGGAGACTATTGTACATCCAAGCCCATACAGAGTCTCATGGATACAAAAAGGACATCAGGTAAATGTCACTAAACAATGTTTAGTTGAATTTAAAATAGGAGGATGTAAGGATGAAATATTGTGTGATGTCATTCCCATGGATGTTTGTCATCTATTGTTGGGTAGACCATGGCAATATGACAGGAATGTGGTTCATTATGGGAGAAAGAACACATACACCCTGGAGAAAAATGGGAGAACACACATGTTGTTTCCAATCAAGGACAAAGAGGTGAGACCAGAGGTAAGCAACACTATACTTCTCATGAGTGGGAAGGAACTTCTTAATGAGGTTAAGAAGAAGGAAGACACACAATTTATTGTGGTCAGAAAGCCTAGAATTGTTTTGACTAGTACAAGAGTGGATGATTTACCAGAGGAAATCCAGGAGTTGCTGGAAGGGTTTGCTGATATAGTAGTGGACGAACTACCTCATTCGTTACCACCTATCAGAAGTATAAGTCATCACATTGATCTTATACCTGGAGCCAGTTTACCAAACAAAGCAGCTTACAGGTTGACGCCACAGGAGAATGAAGAAGTCAAGAGACAGGTCCAGGACTTAATGGACAAAGGATTGATTAGAGAGAGATTGAGTCCATGCGTTGTTCCAACAGTACTCAGCCCAAAGAAATATGGAGGCTGGAGGATGTGTACAGACTCAAGGGAAATCAATAATATTACCATTAGATACATATTTCCATTACCAAGGATGGATGATTTGATGGATTGCTTGAGTGGAGCAAAGTTTTTTTCAAAGATTGATTTGAAAAGCAGATATCATCAAACCCGAATGAGAGAGGGTGATGAATGGAAGATAACATTCAAGATGAATGAGGGGT
Organism: Picea engelmannii; assembly: GCA_009831015.1. NCBI lineage: Eukaryota > Viridiplantae > Streptophyta > Pinopsida > Pinales > Pinaceae > Picea > Picea engelmannii. The sequence goes on from ML786953.1 coordinate 93,287, forward strand.
TGTATGAATGGCTTGTTATGCCATTTGGCTTAACAAATGCGCCCAGTACTTTCATGAGATTGATGAATGAATTCCTAAAGGATTTCATTGGGAAATTTTTCATCGTATATCTTGATGATATATTGATTTTCAGCAAAACAGAAGAAGAACACTTCAAGCATTTAGTTGTAGTGATGAGGAGATTACAACAAGAGAAATTACTGATAAATATGAAGAAATCGACATTTATGAGGACAAAACTCATTTATTTGGGTTTTGTTATCTCTGCAAATGAGTTGGAGATGGATCTGGAAAAGGTGAATGCAATTAAGAATTGGCCATCACCAAAAAGTGTGTTTGAAGTTCGAAGCTTCCATAGTTTAGCTAGTTTCTACAGGAAATTCATTCAAAATTTTAATGGAATTAGCGCACCAATGATGGACACGGTGAAGAAAAGACACAAGTCTTTTCACTGTACAGAAGAAGCAGATAAGAGTTTCAATCTACTGAAGAAAAATATCACGAAGAAACCAATTTTGGTTTTGCCAGATTTTAGCAAGACATTTCAGGTCAGGTGTGATGCAAGTGGGTTTGCAATTGGAGCGGTCTTGAGCCAGGAAGACAGGCCAGTCGCATACTTCAGCGAGAAATTGAATGAAGTGAAGATTAAATACTCAACATATGACAAACAATTTTATGCAGTCATACAAGCATTGAAGAAATGGAGACATTATTTGGTTCCTAAGGAGTTTGTTTTGTACAACGATAATCATGCTTTACAATTCGTGACTCAACAGGAGAAGTTGAACCAAAAGAATGCTAAATGGGTTGAATATATGCAGAATTTTACTTTTGTAATTAAGCATATTTATGGAACTGCTAACAAAGTTGTTGATGCTTTGAGCAGGAAATGTTTACTTATGCAGGAATTTAGAGTCAAAACTTTGGGTTTTGATAACCTCAAAGAAATGTACAGAGATGACCCAGATTTTAAGGAGGTGTATGAGGCATTTGAGAATCCAATTCTTAGGGAAAAAAGCCAATGGGCCGAATATATGATCCACGATGGATTATTATTCAGGGGCAACCAGTTATGTATTCCAAAATACTCCATGAGGGAGAATTTTTTGAAAGAAAAAAACAATGGAGGATTGGCTGGACATTTCGGTCATGACAAGATGTTCTCAAAGTTGAATGGCGCATATTTTTGGCCAGGAATGAGGACAGATGTTAAGAAATTTGTGGATAGATGCAGGATTTGTCAGCACACAAAAGGAAAAAGGAAAAACACAGGGTTATACTAGCCATTACCCATACCAGAGAGGCTGTGGGATGCAGTGAGCATGGATTTTGTATTAGGGCTGCCAAGAACGCAAAGAGGATGTGATTCAATCTTTGTGGTGGTAGATAGATTTTCAAAAATGGCACATTTCATACCATGCCAGAAAACCAATGACGCAACTCATATTGCGAACCTGTTTTTCAAAGAAGTCGTCAGACTTCACAGTTTGCCAAGAAGTATAGTTTCAGATTGGGATACCAAGTTTGTGGGACATTTCCGGATGACTTTGTGGAAAAAGTTGGGGACAAGTTTTTCTTTTAGCTCATCTTATCATCCTCGGACAGATGGGAAAACAGAAGTTGTGAATAGAAGCTTGGGATATTTACTGAGAAGCCTAGTGACTGAACACCACAGTCAGTGGGACCACATTCTGCCACAGGTGGAATTTGCTTATAATGATTCAATCAATAGAAGAACAGGGCATAGTCCATTCCAAATTGTATATGGAATGAAACCAAGGGGAGTTTCTGAATTGAAAGATGTGGAACAAGCTGAATTCAGAAGTGTTGGTGCAGAAGACTTTGCTGAAGCGATGAAGGAGCTTCACAACAGAGTCAAGGAACGATTGCAAAGCTTGAGTCATGAATACAAGCACAGAGCAGATCAACACAGGCGAGAACTTCAATTTGAAGTTGGTGATATGATTCTTGTGCATCTGAGAAAAGAAAGGTTCCCAAGGGGAACATATAAAAAACTGAAGATGAAAAAGATTGGATCATGTAAGTCATAAGGAAATTTGGGGTAAATTCATATGAGATTGAATTACCCGATGGGATCGAAATCTCACCGATATTCAACATTGCGGATTTGTACCCTTACAAAGCTGGAGAAGTAGGAGCAGAGGATGAACAGACAGAGGTTCAATGGACAAAGCAAATGCTTGTAGCTGAAAATTCGTAGATAGAAAGCATAATTGACAAGAGAGTCAACAAAAATACCAGGAGGAAGGAGTATTTTGAATACTTGGTCAAATGGAAAGGAAATCCAGTTGAAGATGCTAGTTGGAAAGATGAAGAAGAAATTCATAAGAATGGACAGACCATGCAAGAGCTCATGAACAGGAGTTCATGAAAATTTTCAAGCAAGGGAGAATGATGCAGGAGCATCATAAGCAGTCAAGTGAGCGTGAAGGAAGAATATAGTCAGAAGACCACCAGCGCACGTTTTGAAATATTTTTGAAACATTAATGTAATGGTTAAAGGGAAGCGTACTTGAATATTGTAAATGAATCTTGAGTGATTGCTCTCATCTGTAAAACATTAAGGCATTTAAGCCCAATTAATGAAAGTAGGTAGGTTTGAATTAATAGATTAGTCAGTTTAGAACATAGGAGGGAAAATGGATATAGACACCCTCGCCTTTGTATCATAGAGTTAGTTGTATCATTAGAACATTAGCATAGAGCTGTAGCAGAAAGTTGTAGAGAAGAACCCATGTACAGAAGCTTTGAATAAATACACGAAGCTTTGAATCAGACTCATGGTGTTATGATGTTCTCTGTGTATACATGTTGAATAGTCTGTTGATAGTTGTTTTATTCTCTCTATTATGCATTTGTTTTAATACTGTGTGTATGTATGATTTCATGTTAATGTTTGAAGTCTGAGAGAAGAAAGAGAATGAGTTTCAATTGTTTCTCTTCCTGAGTGAGAGAATTTCCTGTAAGGGGTGCAGTGAAACATCCACAAAGAGTGTGTTGACGAAGGTTCAGAGTTTATCTTTGAAAGCTCAGGAGGGATACCGTTGTTCTCATTCCAGTAGAAGTACATGAGAAGCACAGAGGTCGTGCAAGGAGTGTGCATGCTGTTGAAATTCTTAGGACTTATTAACTAAGGGAAGGATTGAAGGATTTATGTTGCAGGGAGTGCACAAAGTCAAAAGATCAAATACCCAGGAGCATTTGGAAGGTTGTTGCAAGGAGTGCGTGCAGGAGTTCTTTCAAGGCTTGAAGTTTCTAGAGAAAGATCAGGAGAGATAATACCTTTGAACACTTCAAAGGAGGACGAAGGTCAAACTACTTCAAAGGGAGACGAGGATCGAAGTCATCCAGCAGAAGTAAAGTTCATAAGGGAGAACCTTGGTTTATTTCACAGAAGTTGTCCAGGAGCAATGAACGGTCAAAATTCTTCGTGGAAAATTCGCGAAGTTGCGAGGACAACGGGATTTCGGTGAAGCTGCAAGAAGGATAAGTGTTGGATAAATCCACCCTTCGGGAGGTAAGAATCAACATGGACCGTTGATCGTGCTTTTCATAAGCCGTCAAATCATTTTGGCATTTCGGGGATCCTGACAACAAGAAGTTGAGCACAGTGGAACGAAAGTCCCAAGGTTGCGAGTTGCGACAGGAATTCGATTGAATTTTTGGGATTTTGGCACTTTGGGTGTTGGGAAACTGAGGAGGCAGCGCCTTGGGATCGAAAGTCCCGAAAACTGGGAAGAGTGACAGGTGGTTGGAGTCCACAATAGAGATAGAAAGCGTTTTATTGGACAGGTGGTGTGTCCTCATCAAATAGTCGGAGTCAGACTCCATTGACTGTTTCGGGGTTTGGAGGTTGGAGAGTCAGGAAACCTCACATCAGGATTCATGAAATCACAAAGTCTGAAACCCCAGAAAGGCTAAAAACCCGTTGAGGAGCCAAAAATTGATGAACGTGTTGGGATTCATCAATTCGACACTTTAGGAGACAAGAGATCGGGGTTCCCTATTCTGGAATTCCCAAAGTCGAGAAACGTGATACAGAAGCAAAGGAGGACATGGCCAAAGACTTCAGCATTTTGGAATTTTGGGTTTCGGTAGGTGGAAGGGCCGAGAACCTCGACATCAGGGATCGTGAAATTGCGAAACCCGAAGTCCTTTGTGGCTTGAACAAAGGGGTTGATTTACCCTCAACGTGGTTGTAGTGAAGATCTTGGGCAGATCTCGACCCGAGGGTAGGGGGTCTGCACCACAATCTATATCTAAAGATGAAACATGCTAAACCCTAGGTTTCTAAATAAACATTAAAGGAGGGGAAAATTTATAGTTGAGGCGACTGAAAATCGAAAAAAAAAAAAAAACTATTGCTACCATTGGCCATGGAGTTTAATCCACTCCTTGTTTAATTTCCCTTTTCACCTTTTGTGTTGAAGTCCCCACACATCTCTTGGAGAATGCTTGGTGAGCACCAAACCTAGGAATCTGATCTTTGCAAGAGCCACAAGAAGTTTAATCCAAAAGTAAATCAGCCTTAAGTATTGCAAACTTGAAAAATTCAAACATGGATCTAGGGTAAGAAGTCAAAATCCTAAGATATTCCACCCCAATACTAAAGATCTATCTTTAAAAAAAATCACAAAGAAGTAAAATAGACATAAGTCATACCTTACTTGCATTGATTGTGTTGCAATAGTCATTTACTCAATGCCTTTTGCATGTCAAAAACCTTATATTTTAAACCTAGAACAATATACTCAAAGAAATAGAGAAGAAAACACACCAATATTAAGCAAATAAGTCTTTTTATTCCATTTCCAACCATGAAAAAAATGAGGGAGGTTCCCTCCTTATATAAGTAGAGGCATACTCAAAACCATACATAGA
>ML786953.1:98238-141548 GCA_009831015.1 Picea engelmannii
ATAAGTCTTTTTATTCCATTTCCAACCATGAAAAAAATGAGGGAGGTTCCCTCCTTATATAAGTAGAGGCATACTCAAAACCATACATAGAAAACCATGAGCTATAGTGAAACAATGAGCTCATACCATGTGTTGGGATAAAATCATGAGCCAATACCATGTCCTTAGTGAAAACCATGTGAGAAAACCATTGGAAGTTACAACAAACCCCTCAAATTTGGGGTGCCCTACAAAAAGTGAGCAAATATCCAACTAGCTCTATGTGTGTGGTCCATGGAGGAGAGAAAACAAGTGCACCCTTCCTTTAATTGAGATAAAAAAAAATTATAAACACACGTGAGGTCAAAGGAGGACCCAAAACTAGGGAACCCCCTAACTAACTTCCAAAATTGTGGAATATTTCATGCACACATGTGAGAGATGAGTGGATAAGGAGGTGTTCCCTTATAAAAGGATCTATAAACCACACATGTGTTGGATTACTGAGAGGGGGGTGAATCAATAATAAAACAATAATCCTTTTTAACCACAAAATGCAAGTGTTATATCAATGTAGCATTATCATCCAATAGTTGCAGAGTAAATAAACAATGAATAAATGAGCAATCATACACATACACAATATACCGGTGTTTTTATGTAGAAACCCAAAGTGGGAGAAAACCATGGATTTTTTTTTCTTATATGTCTTTAATAATTACATTCATTGGAAGCACCAATCTCCTTTGTTTTCCAGTTGCAATTGGAAGGAGGCTCCAACCCCCTAGTTTCTCAGGCTACAACCTGAAGGAAGATCCAACTCCCCAATTCTCTGGCTACAACTAGAAAGAGGCTACAACCCCCTAGGTTCTTTGGATACAACCGGAAGGTGGCTACAACCACATGTCCTTTCTCCATCCAACCGCCCTGACGTAGAAGTAGAATGATGGAACCACTGTCACACTATCACTATGAGATATACTACTGTAAAATTGTACCAATCAACTTGTAATCAAATTGTAACAACTTGTACCAATAACCTGTGCCAACATGTACCATACATAAACCTGTACCTAAACCTGTACCATAAACAAATGCATCAACCATGCATCAAACATGTACAAATAGCATGTCACAATAACATGTCCAAACAACTTGTAATCAACCTGTTCCATAAACAAGTGCATCAACCATGCACCAACCTATACCTCAACATGTACTATCAACGAGTGCATCAACCATGCACCAAATATGTACCAATAATGCATCAAATACACATAAAATATGACTCATCAATATGTACCAACATCATCAACTATACAGCTCATGTATGTGTCAACTCATCAACTACTTGTCTCAACCATGTACCCAACATGTACCTCAACCAAAATCCCTCATCAATTTCATCATCCAAATCTTATTTGTAACTTTGTAATAGACCTGGTGTATATGATCACATACCTGCAAACCTTCCTTAACTTTAACAACAAGATACCAGCATTTTCATCAAACTTTACTTTAGTCTCACACAAATAATTTTGGATTAGTCAACAACCCTAACTTGAAATAATCATAACTATGTACCTGTAATGAATAAAGATTTGAAAATAGTACACAATTTTATTCAGTGTCTTTTATGCAATTCCTCCAAGTTTCACTACTTGTGTCCTCTCAAAAAAGGAGTTAAAACAAAAATGGCATACCTTATTGAATTATGGCTTATTCTAGAGAGCGAAATTGTAGAGTGTGCCCTGCACGAAATATTTGTTGTATGGATCTGAAAATTGTACTTATAATACTAAATACTGTACTCTAACTAATAAATTTGGTCTTACTGAATTTGGATCTATTATGAAGACGTTAAAACGTTTTTACCTGAAACACATGTTTTAGACTAGTTTCAGGACTAGCCCCAAACCCTATTTTCCATGGAGTGTAACTACAAAAATACAACGACCCACAAGATGAAACTTTTATCATAGCTAGTTGGATATGTTTTCTCAATAAAATCCCAATTTCACAGTCTGAATCATTCTAGAAAAAAAGTTATTGTGAAAACGGTGAGATGACCTGTAAATAACATACCTTAGAAAGCATCATCAAAATAATTTATCCTCCCTTGAATTCCTACCTTCTTTACTTCACCTTCCCTTTGAAATTGGGCTTAGATATCCTTTGTTTACCTCATTCACTTGTAGACATTCAATATGCTCAAGTGTGATTAAAAATGAGAGACCCTTTCCTCTTATTTATACTTTCATGTAGCTTCTTCAAGGGGTTACCTTCTAACCATCTTAACCCACTTTCCTTATTTTAGGGCTAACCCACTTCTAACCACTTAGTAATTTATCCATTAACTTTATTGTTTAAATAATTTCTTTTGTATCCACTTTGACTTATAGTATACTCATCACTTCACTTTATTATTTAAATTACCTTCTGACCATCTTAACCCACTTTCCTTATTTTAGGGCTAACCCACTTCTAATCACTTGTCCACTTAGTAATTTCTCCATTAAATTTATTATTTAAATAATTTCTTTTGTATCCACTTTGACTTACTTTTACCTTTTGGGGTTTCTAGATGACTCGTGAGGGTTCTCCAACTTCACATGGCCATAACTCTCTAACCTTGAGGAGTTATGTGACGTTCCACATACCACTGGAAATGGCATGCCATGCACTATCCATATAGAATAGTATTTCCTGCAAATATATCAAAACTCATACCATTATCCATAAAAAAAAAACTTGGGTCCATTACCCAAACCTTTGTGCTACCGAACTTTTCTACTAGACTTTTTTCAAGGGTTGACATCAATGACAACCAACCAAATTAAACAACAATCTCCCCCTTATGCATTGATGGAACACTCCGATGCAAGAATGAAGTCATATCACTCATGCTCCCCCTATGACTATCACTCCCCTTGAAACCATGCCTCTATTCTCTTTCTCCAATAATTTACCTTTGCATCTGATAAATCTCTCCCCCTTTGTCATCAATGGAAAATGTATCTTTCCATTTGGGGCCGCTCCCCCTAACTGAACTGTCCTTGGGGATACTCCCTTTGACTGAACTCTTCCTAAAACTGATCCCCCAACCTGAATTGTCCTCTTTATGGTGCTTCCTCGTGTAAATACAAGACATATAATATAAGCATTCAAAAGAATTCATTTTGGAGTAGAAATTACTCCAAGTCTCTGGCGAAAATACTCAAAGGCTTCCCTTGGAAGAGGTTTTGTAAATATGTCTTCCATTTGTTCTTTTGTGCCCACATATTCAACTCAAATGTTCTTCTCTGCAACCTGTTCTTGTAGAAAGTGATACTTTATTGGAATGTTCTTCGTCTTGGAGTGCATCACTGGGTTCTTTGAGATACTGATGATGCTTGTATTATCACAATAGATTGGAATGGGATCATCATAATCAACTTGTATATCTTTCAAAGTTTGTTTCATCCATAGAACCTGAGTACAACATCATGTTGCTGCAATATACTCTACTTTAGTTGTAGATAAAGATATTGATGATTGTTTATTGCTTAGCCAAGATACTAAACACTCACCCAAGTAGAGCACTCCTCCACTGGTGCTTCATCGGTCATCAATGAAACCTTCCCAATCTGCATCTGTGTAGGCAATAAGTGACAGATCCTTTCCTTTTGGATACCATAATACAAACTCTTATGTTCCTTTGAGATATCTAAAAATCCTCTTCACTGCTAACACATGTGATTCCTTTGGTGTTGCTTGAATCGTGCCACATGTCCAGCTGCCTGCATTACATATGGTCTAGATGTTGTCACATATAGTAAGCTACCAATCATTGACCTATATTTCCTCTTATCTATATACTTTGAATCATCATCTTTTCTCAACTTGCAACTGGTTTGCATAGGAGTGGTAACTGGTTTTCAATCTTCCATTTCGAACCTCTTTAGCATTTCTCTTATATACTTAGTTTGAGAAATAAAAATTCCTTGGTTTCTTTGACGTATCTGAAGATCCAAAAAGAAGGATAGTTCTCCAAGTAATGACATTTCAAATTCATTTTGCATATCCTTTGCAAATTCCTGGCTTAACCTGTCATCAGTGCTTCCAAAAATAATATCATCAATATAAACTTCAATTAATAAAATACCATCTTGAGTTACCTTGATGTAGAGGTTGTTGTATGCACTTCCTTTTCTGAACCCTGCATGTTGTAGATATTTATCCAGTCTAGAGTATCATGATCTGGGAACCAGTTGTTCAATGTAGACTTCTTCTTCAAGTTCCCCATTTAGAAAAGTTGATTTCATGTCCATATCTGTCCATACTATTCAAGACTCTGCTACACAACTGTCTATAATTTTGACTCATATGTCACTGTATTATCATGAAGTACTACTACAACTAATTAATCTATCATATTGCACTTCTGCTAAATTAATGCACCGAATTTGCCTACTCAAATTTTACAAGTTGCTCGAAGGATATTTCTTTGGTCTGTCTCAACTACCGCATAGACCCCCCTTGTCTATTATTCATATTATCTAGGAGTCTCTAAGTCGGATGGCTCAGAAAAATTCCTTCTTTGTAGTGTATTCATCATCTTCTTGATTAGTAGATCCACCATCTCTCTGAGCTCTGACTTCTTTCTTTCTGTCTATGGATTCGTCTTTCACTACAATACCTGAAAGTACAATCTCTTGAACCTGTTCCTTATTTACATGTCCTTCTTTTGTTTCAGTTATTTTCCAAATCTTTTTGTATCTAACATCTTTTCTTTTCTCTGTAGAATTTTTTTCATCTCGTTTTATTTCCAATATTGTGATCTCTGGGACATAGTATTTGTTCACCCGTTCTTCATTTTTTGAACATCCATTGTCAACATACCAACCACGCTTCTTCTGCTTAGTTTGTAAAGTGAGTGTGCATTCTTCATTGTTATACTAATTTTTCTTTCTTATCCATGTTCTCTTCTGAGGCTCCTGTCTGTGACTATTTTTGTTCTGTTGTGGTTCTCTAGGAGGGACAGTCATTCTATAATATTTAGCCATGTGTCCAAATTTATTGCACTTATAGCATTCCACTTTAGTTCTCAATGATTCAAACATGTTCTAGCTTCTTCTCTGTGTTTCACTAGGCCTTATTAGATAACCATTTATGTTCCTGCTATTAGATCTGCAATTTACAACTTTGTGTCCAAAATTATTGCATGCATAACATAAACCCAGAAAGATAGTTTGATACCTGGGAGTTGAAGATCTTTTGAAAGGATATGCTCTTATGAATCCTTCTTCTTCCTAAGGCCTATTTGTTTCTATCAATCGTTGATTCTGAAATCTGAATCTTCTCAGTGGAGGAGTGTCCCTGTAATCTTCCTTGTAGGTCTTCATATCCCCTTTGATTGTTTCTGCATAAATTTTTCGATATGTTTCTTATTTTGTTGCTTTGGGGATTGATCCCTTTTTTGTCTGATTGTATCCAAGTCCAAACTTGTCATGATTATGCCTTTGACTAGTGATAATTTCATCCAAAAATTTTGAGTTGTTTTGCATATTTTTATTTTGAAGATCCTTTCTCAATGTGACAATCTCTACTTCCAAATTTCCAATGATCATGTCTCTTTCTTCATTTCTTTTATATTCTTCTATTTGAAACTTCAATTATGTGATGTTCTTCTCTAGTTCTTGAGTGTCTTCCTTCTTGTCTAGTTATGCTTGTAGCTTCTTGATTTTCCTCTTTTATCTTCTTATAACTTCTATGGAAGTCAACAATTCTTCTCGGTAGTCAACTTCTACCTCTTCATATTCTTCTTCGATTTATTATTTATCAGATTCTTCTATTTCCATGAATATAACTCTTTTTGTCTCACTGTCACTGACTTCATCTTCATCTGACGAGGAGATGTCTTCTTTGGTGCATAATCTTTTCTTGAAAATTTTCTTTGTGGTTCCTTTGCCTTTATATGTTTGTTTTCTATTTGAGTAATCTTCATCATTCCCCTTATTTTTCTTATGAGGAAATTTGTTAGAAAAATGACCAATACCATCATAATTAAAACAAATCAATGGAAGCTTACCGTTATATCTGTCATTGGTTCCCTTGTTCAATCTCTTGACAAAATTGGCCATTTCTTCATCATCTTCTGAGATGTCACTGCTACTGCTATGTTATTTTTCTTTTTGCTTTCCCTTTTCTTTGACCTTTTGGATTCTTTGAAATCTGCTTCTTTTATATCTGGATTTTCCTATCCAGTTATTATTTCATATGCTGTGAAGATTCCATGTAGTTCGTCCATGCTTATTGAGTCTAGATCTCCTCTTTATTCTAGTGTTGATATCTTGGGATCAAATCTCATAGGAAGAGATCTTAGTACCTTTTGAACAATTACAAATTCTTTAATTTCTTCTCCCAATCCCATGATTACATTTATTGTTTCATCGACTCGTAAGAAGTAAGCTACAATATTCTCATCTTCCTTCATCTTTAGGTGTTCGAACTGACCTCTATAAGTTTGAATCTTTGTTGCTTTGACTTTTGAATCTCCTTCATAAATATTTTCAAGTTTGTCCCAAATATCTATAGCGGATTTACAATGCATAACTTTGGTGTATACTGATTCACCAAGACCATTCAGAAGTGCATTTGTGGCATTGGAATTATTTTGACAGAGTTTTATTTCTCTTTCACTTGTTGGTGGAACTGTTGGTTCTTTGTATCCATCTACTATAGATTTCCAAATTTCAAATCCCTGTGCCTGTATATATTTTTTCATCCTTCTGCTCAAGAAAGCATACTTGTGTCCATCAAACTATGGTATTCCATGTTTATACATGTTGTTTCTCTCCATGATCTACCTTTCAGTGGTTAAACTGATTCTTGAAGGAACCAACTCAGATACCAATTGTTGGATTACTGAGAGGGGGGGTGAATCAATAATAGATCAAAAATCTTTTTTAACCACAAAATGAAAGTGTTATATCAATGTAGCATTATCATCCAATAGTTGCAGAGTAAATAAACAATGAACAAATGAACAATCATACACATACACAATACACCAATGTTTTTACGTGGAAACCCAAAGTGGGAGAAAACCACATAATGTTTTTTTCTTATATGTATTTAAGAATTACATTCATTGGAAGCACCAACTTCCTTTATTTTCCAGCTGCAATTGGAAGGAGGCTCCAACCCCCTAGTTTCTCAGGCTACAACCTGAAGGAAGCTCCACTCCCCAATTATCTGGCTACAACCAAAATGAGGCTACAACCCCCTAGGTTCTCCAGATACAACTGGAAGGTGGCTACAACCACTTTTCCTTGCCCCGCCCAATCGCCCTGAAGTAGAAGTAGAATGATGGAACCATTGTCAAATTATCACTGTGAGATATATTGTTGTAAACCTGTACCAATCAACCTGTAATCAACCTGTAACAACCTATACCAATAACTTGTGCCAACATGTACCATGCATCAACTTATACCTCAACCTGTACCATAACAAAATGCATCAACCATGCATAAAACCTGTACAAATAACCTATCACAATAACATGTCCAAACAACCTGTAATCAATCTGTACCATAAAAAAGTGCATCAACCATGCACCAACCTGTACCTCAATCTGTACCATCAATGAGTGAATCAACCATGCACCAAATATGTACCAATCATGCATCAAATACACATAAACTATGACTCATCAATATGTACCAACATCATCAACTATACAACTCATGTATGTGTCAACTCATCAACTACTTGTCTCAACCATGTACCCAAGATGTACCTCAACCAAAATCCCTCATCAATTTCAGCATCCAAATCTGATTTGTAACTCTATAATAGACCTGGTGTATATGATCACATACCTACAAACCTTCCTTAACTTTAACAACAAGAGACTAGCATTTTCATCAAACTTTACTTTAGTCTCACATGAATAATTTTGGATTAGTCAACAACCCTAACTTGAAATAATCATACCTATGTAATTATAATGAATAAAGATCTGAAAATAGTGCACATTGTTCTTCAATGTCTTTTATGCAATTCCTCCAAGTTTCACTACTTGGAAAAGAGTTATAGCAAAAATGACATACCTTATTGAATTCTGGCTTATTCTAGAGAGAACACTTGTAGAGTGTGCCCCGCATGGAATATTTTTTGTATTGATATGAAAATTGTACACATAATACTAAAGACTATCTCTAACCAATAAATTTGGTCTTATAGAATTTGGATCTGTTATGAAGAATTTATGACGTTTTTACCTGAAACACTTGTTTTAGACTAGTTCCAGGACTAGCCACAAACCCTATTTTCCATGGAGTGTAACTCCAAAACTACAACGACCAAAAATCTTAAAGTTTTATCATGGCTACTTGGATATGTTTCCTCAATGGCCTCCCAATTTCACGGTCTAAGTCATTCTAGAAGAAAAATTATTGAGAAAATGGTGAGATGACATGTAAATAACATAACTTAGAAAGCATCATCAAAAGAATTTATCCTCCCTTGAATTTTGGCCTTCTTTACTTCACCTTCCCTCTGAAATTCAGCTTAGATATCCTTTGGTTACCTCATTCACTTGTAGATATTCAATATTTTCAAGTGTTATTAAAAATTAGAGACCCTTTCCTCTTATTTATACTTTCATGTAGCTTCATCAAGGGGTTAACTTCTAACCATCTTAACCCACTTCCCTTATTTTAGGGCTAACCCACTTCTAACCACTTAGTAATTTATCCATTAACTTTATTGTTTAAATAATTTCTTTTGTATCCACTTTGACTTATAGTACACTCATCACTTCACTTTATTATTTAAATTACCTTCTAACCATATTAACCCACTTTCCTTATTTTAGGGCTAACCCACTTCTAACCACTCGTCCACTTAGTAATTTCTCCATTAAATTTGTTATTTAAATAATTTCTTTTGTATCCACTTTGACTTACTTTGACCTTTTGGGGCTTCTATATGACTCATTAGGGTTCTCCAACTTCACATGGCCATAACTCTCTAACCGTGAGGAGTTATGTGACATTCTACATACCACTAGAAATGGCATGACATGTACTATCCATATAGAATAGTCTTGCCTGCAAATATATCAAAACTCATACCATTATCCATCAGAAAAACTTGGGTCCATTACCCAAACCTTTGTACTACCGGAATTTTATACTGGACTTTTTTCGAGGGTTGACATCAATGAAAACCAACCCAATTAATCAACAATATCCCCCTTTGGCATTGATGGCAACAATCTGATGCAATACTGCAGTCATATCACTCATGATCCCCCTGTGAACATCTCTTCCCTTGGAACCATGCCTCTATGCTCTTTCTCCAAGAATTTACCTTTGCATCTGATAAATCTCTCCCCCTTTTTCATCAATGGAAAAGGTATATTTCCATCTGGGGCTACTCCCCCTAACTGAATTGTCCTTAAGGATACTCCCCCTGACTGAATTCTTCCTGAAACTGATCCCCCAACCTGAACTGTCCTCTTTATGGTGTTTCCTCGTGTAAATCTAAGACATATAAGATAAGCATTCAAAAGCATTCATTTTGGAGTAGAAATTACTCCGAGTCTTTGGTGAAAGTACTCAAAGGCTTCCCTTGGAAGCGGTTTTGTAAATATGCCTGCCACTTGTTCTTTTGTGCCCACATATTCAACTCTAATGTTCTTATCTACAACATGTTCCCGTAGAAAGTGATACTTTATTGGAATGTGCTTGGTCTTGGAGTGAATCAACGGGTTCTTTGAGATACTGATGGTGCTTGTATTATCACAATATATTGGAATGGGCTCATCATACTCAACCTGTATATCTGTCAAATTTTGTTTCATCCATAGAACCCGAGTACAACATCCTGCTGCTACAATATACTATGATTTAGTTGTAGATAAGGATATTTATGATTGTTTCTTGTTTATCCAAGATACTAAACACTCACCCAATTAGAACGCTTATCCACTAGTGCTTCGTCGGTCATCAATGAAACTTGCACAATCTGCATATGTGTAGGAAATAAGTGAGGTATCCTTTCCTTTTGGATACCATAATCCAAACTCTTATGTTCCTTTGAGATATCTGAAAATACTCTTCACTGCTAATACATGTGATTCCTTTGGTGCTACTTTAAATCATGCCACCTATCCCACTGCCTGCATTACATCTAGTCTGGATGTTGTCACATATATTAATAATCATTGACCTGTATTGCCTCTAGTCTGTATACTTTGAATCATCATATTTTCTCAACTTGCAATTGGTTTGTATAGGAGTGGTAACTGGTTTGCAATCTTCCATTCTGAACCTCTTTAACATTTCTCTGATATACTTAGTTTGAGATATAAAAATTCCTTGGTTGCTTTGACATATTTGAAGACCCGGAAAGAAGGATAGTTCTCCAAGTAATGACATTTCAAATTAATTCTGCACATCCTTTGCAAATTTCTGGCTTAACCTGTCATTAGTACTTCAAAAAATAATACCATCAATATAAAATTCAATTAATAAAATACCATATTGAGTTACCTTGATGTACAGGTTGTGGTTTGCACTTCCTTTTCTGAACCCTTCCTGTTGTAAATATTTATCTAGTCTAGAGAATCATGCTCTAGGAACTAGTTGTTCAATGTAGACTTCTTCTTCAAGTTCCTTGTTTAGAAAAGTCGATTTCACATCTATATATGTCCATATTGTTCAAGACTCTGCTACACAATTGTCCATAATTTTGACTCATATGTCACTGTACTATCATGAAGTACTATTACAACTGATTAATCTATTATATTGTACTTCTACTAACTTAATGCACTGAATCTATCTACTCACATTTTGCAAGTTTCTCAAATGATGGTTCTTTGGTTTGTCTCAGCTACTTCATAGACTCCCCCGGTCTATTATTCATATTATCTGGGAGTCTCTAAGCCAGATGGATCAAAAAAATTCCTTCTCTTAAGTGTATTCAACATCATCTTCATTAGTAGATTCATCATCTCTCTGAGCTCCAAATTCTTTCTTTCTGTCTACGAATTTATCTTTCACTATAGTGCCTCAAAGTACAATCTCTTGAACCTGTTCCTTATTTACCTATCCTTCTTTTCTTTCAATTATTTTCCAAATCTTTCTATATCTAACATCTTTCCTTTTCTTTGTAGAATTTTCTTCATCTCGTTTTATTTCCAATCTTTCGATATATGGGACCTGGTTTTTGTTCACCTATTCTTCGTGTTTTGAACAACCACTGTCAACAAACCAACCACTCTTATTTTTCTTAATTTATAGAGTGAGTGTGCATTCTTCATTTCTATATTGATTCTGCTTTCTTATCTGTGTTCTCTTATGAAGCTCATGTCTATGATTGTTATCGTTCTGTTGTGGTTCTCTAGGAGGGATTGTCATTCTACAATCTTTGGCCATGTGTCCAAAGTTATTGTACTTGTAGCATTCCACTTCAATGCTCAATGATTCAAACATGTTGTAGTTTCTTCTCTATGATTCACCAGGCCTTCTTGGATAACCAATTATGTTCCTTCTATTATCTCTGCAATTTACAACTTTATGTCCAAAATTATTGCATGCATAACATAAACCCAAAAAGATAGTTTGATACTTGGGAGTTGAAGAGATTCTGAAAGGAGTTACTCTTATGAATCCTTCTTCTTCCTGAGGCCTATTTGTTTCTGTCGGTTTTTTATTCTGAAATCTGAATCTTCTCGGTGAAGAAGTGTCCCTGTAATCTTCCTTGTAGGTCTTCCTATCCCTTTTGATTGTTTTTGCATAAATTTTTCGATATGTTTCTTGTTCTATTGATTTGGAGCTTGATCTATTTTCTATTTGATTTTATCCAAGTCTGGACTTGTCATGATTAGGCCTTTGACTGATGATAATGTCATCCAAAACTTTTGAGTTGTTCTGCATATTTTTCTTTTGAAGATCCTTTCTCAATGTGACAATCTTTGCTTCCAAATTTCCAATGATCCTGTCTCTTTCTTCTAACTGTTCTTTAAGTGCTTCTTCAATTCTTTTATATTATTCTATTTGAACCTTCAATTCTGTGATGATCTTCTCTAGTTCTTGAGTGTCTTCCTTCTTATCTAGTTCTTCTTGTAGCTTCTTGTTTTTCCTCTTTTCTCTTCTTATAACTTCTATGGAAGTCAACAATTCTGCTCAGTAGTCAACTTTGACTTATAGTACACTCATCGCTTCACTTTATTATATAAATAATTTCTTATTTGCAACCACTTTGACTTACTTTGACATTTTGGGGCTTCTAGATGACTCATGAGGGTTCTCCAACTTCACATGGCCATAACTCTCTAACCATGAAGAGTTATGTGACATTCCACATACCATTGGAAATGGCATAACATGTACTATCCATATAGAATAGTCTTGCCTGCAAATATATCAAAACTCATACCATTATCCATCAAACAAACTTGGGTCCATTACCCAAACCTTTTTTCTACCATACTTTCTTCAAGGGTTGAAATCAATGACAACCAACCCAATTAATCAACATGTGAGAAGGAGAGAGAAAATGTTCCTTGGAGAGGAAGTTTCACACGTTCCAAGTGGATATATGCCCATGTGGCTCATACAATGCTCCATATGTTGACAACTGTACAAATTATTGATGTGGACACCTATATGATGATGTGGCATCCCCGTCATCATCCACTATGTTGTCACAGATCCCAATGTAGTGACATAGATCCCAAGCAAAATGACATGGATCCCAATGTAGATAGATATGACCAAATATAGGTACATAGATCCCAATGAAGGTACACATATCTCGAGTCAATGGTATGGATCTCAATGTATATTGCATGGATCCTAATGTGGGGCACCCACCTATAATGATGCATCAAGCTTAAAAACAAGTCATTAGGCAAAAAACATTAAGTAATATCTTCTAACAACAACTTAACATAGGTTAATTTTATAAATTTCCTAATTTTACCATGGTGGGACAATTTTATCCCTATTACATGTGTCAATTTCCTAGGAGAAAAGGTATTTCCTGAGTAACTTGGTTAGAGATAAGTAATTTTGTTGAATAATTGATGGAGAAAGGAAGGGAAACTTTATGTTTTGAACCTCATAGCCATTTTTGATTATGTATAAGGTCTTTTACTAGTCCAACTAGCCTTTTTGAGCTATGGGTTAAGTATGAATGAGGTTAACTATGGGTTGAAGATCCTCCACCATCTTTAATTTCTTGTAAAAGGATTGCCAATACAACAACAACCTTTAGATATAATTGATGACTTATATCATTTAAAGTGCTAAGATTCTCTCTATCTTACTTATCTTTTTGAGTGATCAAAGAATTATGGAGTTAGAGGTGTAATTATTTTCTTCACCTTTTACTATTAAATTTAAATTATCGTATTGTCACACATTTGTAAAGAAAAAGATAACCATAATAATAATAAAAATTCCAACTAAAAAAAAGACTAACTTCAATCTTTAAGCACCTATGGATTTGTGCTTCGATTTTTTATTTCTTTATGTTTTCATTATATATATATATATAACTTAATATGTTTTCTTAGGTCTTATTGGATATTAAAAATGTTTTTTTAATATCCAATAAGACCTAAAAAAAACATATTAAGTTTAAAATTTAAAAACTTTTCCAACCCTAACCCTTTATGATTAGATGATGACCTTGTTTTAGCTTGCAGACACAAAAGAAGCTCTAAAGTTCAAGGTGAAAATTTATTAAATTTCAAACCGATAAAGCTTTGAAGTTATGGATTCTATGGATTGTAGTAGTTATGGGTTCTAGGGATTATAGTGTTGAAGGTTTAATGGTGATGCAGGAGCATCTCTTCATAGTCAACTCTTGACCTCGAGAAGGTTGAATAAAACTTTACCAAAGGGAGTGGGTTCCCTTAATTCAAATTTGTATAATTCTAGAAGGATAGGGTTTGTTTTCCTAATTACCATGTAAATTGCTTATTCGAGTAATTAGTTGGGTAATGTGGATTTTTCATAAGTATGGATGATTCAATCATGTTGATCTGTGTATGTATGTAATCAAGAAAATAGAGTAAGTCAAGATAGTTGATAGGGTTAAATGATATTGTTAGGGATTTGTTAGATATGGAAGTTTTTACCTTCCAAGTATTTATGTAAGCCTTCGAGTATGGATTAGAGTGGAGGTGGAAAGGCCCAAAGAAGCCCCTAAAAATGTGTGTAATTAGGTTAGAAGAG
Source organism: Picea engelmannii (assembly GCA_009831015.1). Taxonomy (NCBI): domain Eukaryota; kingdom Viridiplantae; phylum Streptophyta; class Pinopsida; order Pinales; family Pinaceae; genus Picea; species Picea engelmannii. The sequence continues at coordinate 112,458 of ML786953.1, forward strand.
AGATGTAGAAAGTAGAATTAGAGAGGGTTTGCAGAGGTTCCATGTATAGAGTTTGATTTAATAGGATATTGTGTTTTATGCCTTCAACATTGTGTGTATACCTCTCATCGTAGTATTGTAGTGTGAATGAATGAATAACTTGTGAATGATTAAATGAGGGTTCTATGTACCCTATAATGTTAAATTGTGGATGATGGCCACGTGATTAGAATGGAGGACTCAATCAAACGAGGTCGAGATGTTGTGAATAAAGAATAGGGTGAATCATTCCTAGATCTAATGAGGAGTGAGGTCGAGAACCAGGAATGAAGTTCCTATTAACTATATCATGATATGAAGTCATCTTGGAAACGTGTATTTGATGAAGTTGTTGAATCATGATCATTTATTGTTGATCATCGTAAGAGATCAATGACTAAAATTGAAGGTAAATAGACTAGCCTTAAATCCCTCAAAAGACCAACCAAATAGTTCCTGGTGGCTTGAGTATTTCCAATGTCTGGTGGCCAATTAAATCGGACTAGACTCACGATCAACTAAATATGTGGGAGGGAGGATTTTCAATGGTTGGTTAAATTTGGACCAAATTAAACTTCTAAAAGACCCATTATTTGTACCCCGAAGCCCAGTGGTCTGGTGGTCCTGGTGGTATGGTGAACCGATAGCTCAGTGGTTGGTTAACAAATAAAGGAGAATTTTTGATAGTTTATTCTCTGGTGGTACAGTGGTGTCGGTGGTTGTTAAATATTAGTGTTAACCAATATGATTTTTAAGCCACTTAAGGAAGAGATTTAAGAAAGGGGTAAGAGGGGTTTAAAGTTGACCTAGGTGCCATCATTTTTAGTATCGGAGAACAAATATCTAGTGGGATGAAGAGAGGAAAAAGAGATTGAATAGGTTTTGTATCAAATGAGAAGAGGAAGGATAATATCTACAAAGACAGAAGTTGTAGAGGACAGTTGAAGTGAGGTCTACATGTGATGATGTTTTTATTTTGACTCTAGTAGAAATAATTATTGTTTTTGTAGGTAGAAACAATAGTGAAAGAATAAATTGTGGCATCCCAATAGCTAGAGAAGTTGTGACATAGGAAGAGAGGGAAAGTGAAGCTTGCAAGAGGAACTGGGTAAAGTTTATAAGCCTGCAACTATTTCAGTTGAAGAAGGTTCTAGAGGAGAGAACCAGAGAACAACAAAAGTCTAGGTTCAAGAGAGTAAACCTTGGTGAGGTATTTTTTAGTTGGGTGCAAAATATTTTTTACTGCAGAGGCTATTTGCAACTCACTATTGACCATTTTGAATCTCAGAGAGGTGGAGATGACTAGAGACAACCATGTGAAGGGTTTAGAGGAAAGAATCCACAAAGAAGGGAAGGTTAGTTCTAGATCATTTGAGATAGATGAGTTAAAGCAGAGGTGTATTATTTTGAAGGAGTTGTTACAAGAGAGGATTGGAGAAGACTAGAGATGTGGATGGAAGTTGAAGAAGAAGGTCAAATGGCCTATAGTGCAATTGTTTGCAAGAAAGTTGAGGCAAAAACTGAGACATGGAATGAATGTTTGTTTGCAGACAGAGGAGAGACTAGGAGAAGATGAGTACATAAATTATTTTGAAGCAGGACAAATAGTTCACTTTTGTGAACCATAACAAGGACCAAACCTTTTAGAAGATGATGATGTGGACAAGAACCATGATGAGAGCCTCATAGAGTGTTTGAAGAGGTTTGGGTTGATGCACAAGAAAAGGATTCCAAAAGAAAAAACAGATACCAAAGAGTCTCATGGTTTGAAACTAAGAATTTGTTTGTTTGTGGAGGTTATGTAGGTTATGGATATGGAAAGCCACCAGAAGTTGTCATAAAGGAAGAGGAAAATGAAGGATTGTCCCAAATAGAAAAAAACAAAAAGGATAGAGGCGAGGAGATTCTAGCAAATGGAATGAAAGGCATCATCCTTGTGATAGAGAAAGAGAATGCATGTACTAAAAAGGAAAGATAGCATTCATATGTAGTGCTAACAGATCTGGATGAAGAGATAATATTTCTACAAGAGTGGATAGAAAATCCCATGGTTGAAGAAGGATACATAGTAGTTTCAGACATAGATCATCCAAGAATTCCTTGTTTCAATATTCTATTGTAGAAGAGGAATTTGGTGGCCTGGTGGTTGGTTAGCAAAGAAATTTGCAAGTTCGAGAATTTATTCTCTGGTGGTCGGTAAACAGTAGTGTTAATCGATGGGATTTTGAAGCTGGTTAAGGAAGATATTTAAGAAAGGGGTAAGAGGGGTTTAAAGTTAAACTGGGTTCCATCAAATGGTTACATGGGTTGTGTGATATGGGTTAGGGTTGTTGGGATTAATACATATAGGATTCATATGGATTAGATGTTATGGATTATAGGCACTATTTGTTAACACCTCTAGATATTAGATATTAGTTGTTTTAAGGGATAAGTTCTAGATTAACGTGATTTGAGGTTATAAGCATTAGGGTTTATAAGGATTAGGTGTTAGGAACAATAAGGCTAGTGTTTAGGTGTTAAGTGTAAGGGTTATAGATGATGGTCTTAATTAATTAGGGAATGAAGTTATGCATTAGGTGGTTAGTAGCTATATATTTTAGAGGGTATAGAAGTTTTGTGTCTATATGGGTTAGAAGTTAAGGTTGACAAAGATTAATGGTTATAAACTTGAGGTTCTAGAAGCTATAGTGGTTAGGGGTGATAATGGCTATAATGGTTAGGTATTATGAGTTTTTAAGGTTAGGGGATGTTCGACAACATAGGTATTCCAACAAAGGATGAAAAACTTTAGTAACCACTCACACAACCATATCAAAGATCAACGCACCGATGTTTTGACATGGTAAAACCCCTACGGGGAAACATCCATGGCCCCAACCAATGCAGCCACTTGGAGCAGTTTATTAATGCAAAAGAAAAATATTACAGAGATATTTTACAAGATATTTTCTCACAATCTATCATCAGAAATGACCCTCCATTCTCTTTAAATAGATATCATGGACCAAGCAGGTGTTAAGCCACAGATCAATGTAGTCGTTAAGATTGAGAATATGAACCGTCATATCACTCTATGTTGGGAACGTATCACGACCGTCATATTTCCTAACTACAAATGCATACTAATACATACTAAAGAAACACACTAAGACACACACTTTTACCTACCGACACGTTAGACCAAGTAGATCTTAACTAACTCCTAAGTGTCTAAATATCCTAACATCCCCCTTAAGAACAACCTTGGATAGGATTGAAGGATTTATAAACTTGACACAATAGGATAAGGAAGGAGGAATTAGAGCCTATCCCCCCTTAATGACAACTTCTTGAACTCCTAACATAGATCGAAGTTTGGAAAACTTTCCTTCTGTAAGAGACTTTGTGAAAATGTCTGTAACTTGATCTTCTATAGGGAAAAATAGCACTTCAATAACTCGATCATGAATGAGCTTTCTATTGTAGGAAAATCTGCCTGCGGACAAGTAGATCGACCTCTAGGGCTTGACCTTAACCCTAGACAGAAAAGTGCTTAACGTGGACACTGGATTTCTCTCAAATCTATCTAAACTAATACATGAGAAGGAAGGATGATAGAAGTACCTTTTTATTGACGTTTGTCCCTGCACGCTCTGAGTTGCGCTCCAATATTTTGCTTCTCGCTGAGTCCTGCGGGCAAAACAAGATACAACTACTTCCTACTCTATTGATATTAGCTTGAAAATAGATCTACCATTAAATGATAAGTTCATGTAACATCAGACACAAACTAGAAAGAAACAGGCCAAGCATGTCATATTAATGAGAATAACGACAGCAGTACTTACAATCATAGATGCGAATGCGACAGCTTCGTCGAGTCCTCTTCGTCTAACCCTTGCCTGAAAGATCCAAGACCTGGATGACAGCAGCTTCACCGATCAATCTTATTTGGCTGACTGCAAGTTTCCTCCAAGATCATAAGTTTCACATATCCAATTCTTCCTCCCACCACTTATGAGATCATAAGTTTGGTGTAATTCTGCATTTTCAATCCTTCTCATACCACTCATGAGATCATAAGTTTGGTATGATTCTCTCTTTGCAATCTCCTTACCTATGAGATCATAGGTTTGACATTCTCTATTTTGCAGTCCCCTTTCACCATTAGAAAGCTTGCTTATATATCCTTGGAGAGGCTCAACCATCTTGAGATATCCTTGGGGAAGGTGAGGATTTTCCTCCTTCAGTTGAGGATCTTCCCTAGGATCATGGCTGGACTAGGGATTCGAATCCAACTGCCTTCCAAGAATGAAAAGAAGCTTCCCCCATTCATCTCAACAGCTTAACAACCGCCCAGGATAGGTAGCGCTCCTTCAAAAGGGTCATCAGAGCGTTGTAGCGCTCCCTAGTAAGCTTTAGGGTGCGCCAACGCCCTCAAAATCTATAGCGCTCCCTCAAAAGGGCCAGGGGAGCGTTATAACGCTCCCTGACAGTGTATTGGGGAGCGCCGGCGCTCCGAGATAGTGTAAGGGGGAGCGCTCCTCTCCAAAACTCAGTTTTTTGGGTGCTTTCAGATGGAAAAAGGTTGTTTGACTTCAGTAGATCAGTTATCCTCCTTCAAATCAATCAAGTGAGATGTTATAAGTGTTCCCTTAGTGTCGTTGACATGGCAGTATGTCTGAACATCTTTTGCGACACTAGTGACCAACTTGCGACACTTTCGAAAGTCGATGCGACACTTATGACAATTGAGAGGGACAATGTGACACTTATCCAGCTAAGCAATTTTTCCGTGTAACACTTTCTGATTAAGTTCATGTGTATCTCTATGTGTTTGATGCATTGATGTTGAACTGGGTCTTTGGAGAGCTTGATGGCACTCTAATTTTCTAACCAAATGCTAGTCGGATGTTGTTGTTGGAATCCAAAATATGAAAGGATATGTCGAAGCCACAAGGCTTCCTAACTTGCATTTAATGTTGCTCGACACTCTACTTCTGCTAAAGAAAGTGCAATAGTCTGTTATTTCTTACATGCCTAAGTGACAGGTCCTAAACCAAGGCTGAAAACATAACCTGCAGTACACCTTCGATCACCAGGGTCATTGGCCCAATCTGAATCAGTGAAACCAACTAATAAATGAGTCCCCCCTGAATTGTAAGGTATCTCGAACTAAATTGTACCCCATACATACCGAAGTATCCTTTTAGTTTCTTTCTAATGGATTTCATGGGGTTTTTTCATATACCAGGAAATAATACCAACATCAAAGGAAAGATCACGATGAGTATGAGTCAAGTATAAGAGGCTACCAACTAACTGACGGTACAAAGTGGCATCAACTTCGGGCGAAGTACGGGTGGTAGCAAGCTTGACTCTAGACTAGAAGGGAGAAGGGGCTAAGTTACAATATTCCATGTAAAAGAAACGAAGAAGATCACAAGAATACTTAGACTAGGAAATAAAAATTCCTTCATTGGTTTGCAAAACTTGGAGGCCAAGGAAATAGTGCAAAAATCCTAAGTCTGTCATTTCAAATTTCTTCTTCAAGTTGGTTTTCAAATGGTTTAAAAGTTTTGAGTCACTACCAGTAAGGATAAGGTCATCAACAAAAAGGAAAAATGATTATGATATGGCTTCCTACTTTCTTGGTATAGACATTAGGATCAAAATGGCATCTAGAAAATCAAGTGTCAATAAGAAAGTTGTCCATTTTTTCATACCAAGATCAGGGAGATTGCTGAAGACCATAAATATATTTCTTAAGCACAAAACAAGGCTAGATTCATTTTGAACATAGCCAAGAGGTTTTTCCATGTAGATTTCTTCTTGCAAATCCTCATGCAAGAAGGTGGATTTAACATCCCTCTGATGGACCTCCCTTTTATGTGAGACAACAAGGGAAAGAACAAGGTGGATGGAATTCATTTTGGCTATAGAGGCAAAGGTTTTATTATAGTCAATTCATTCAACTTAGGAATGTTGGAAATATTGTCATTGATGTCAACAATCGAAGTGATGATATGTAATGATGAAGTATATCAGATGAGATTGTCATTGATGTCAAAATGTATATCAGTCAGTAGAAGATGTCAAATTGTGTGCAGAGATTGAAAGAGCGAACAGGGAAGCAAGTAATCAAAATATCAAACATCAGAAGGAATAACATATTGAACATAGAGGAAATCCGTGACTATTGTTGATCACGATAGGATAAAAAATGATTCAATGATCAAGCTCCGAAGGAAGAACAGATTGTAGAGATGTCATCAGGATCAGTGAAAAGACTGAACAGTTGATCAATGCACAAAAAAGGTGAGAAGTGTCAGCAGTCATCCGATCAAGGAAATTGACGGTGTTGATTGTCTCATATAACGGACGATGGTCATATGGGTGACCGTGAGCTTAAGGGTCATTGGAAGATCGTGACCGTCGAATCAGAGTGCAAAGGACCAACAATAGTTAGATCCAGTGGAGCTGCAAGGAGGATAAGCCTAGGTGTAAGTCAACACTCCAAGGTTGCAAAATGATCTGAGTTGTTGGATCCAGAGGACACGTGGCGAGTGATTGGAATTTCATTGACTTGTAGATCATAAAATTCAAAGGTAGAGTTGCATGAACTCGCAACACGCAAGGTCGCGACATGATCACAGTCATCGATCATAGGGAGAGATCTCAGGCATTGATATGGAGAAAATAGGATAAGTGAGGTAAAGAGGTTGTTACTTCGAATATTTGAATACCCGTCAATTGTCATATCAAACCCAAGTTCTTGTCAAACCATTGGATCCGGAGGAAGGTGCACGAGACAAGTTCCAAAAATATTGTGACTGTCCATTGTCAAGGAGGGCACGTGGCAAAGGGTCATCATTTCTCTAACTCGAAGAGTGAAGAAGTCAAAGAGCTATCCGTGAGAATTCGCGAAACATGAACTCATGATTTGATCACAGCCATTGATCAAAGGGAGAAACAAGGACCATTGATTCGAGAAGGACATATGAATGACCACGTCAGCAGTCTACGTCAACAAGGACATGTGGCACTATCAGAGAACGACAAATGTCAAGATGAATTGGCATATCAGGTATGTGAAAATCACGAATCAGAGTAACACATGGCAGCCACTTGACTAGTGACATGTCATCTAGTGACGTAAGAAGTTACGCCACACTGGGAGTTTTGGTTCGGGAGTTTTACCACCAAACAAATGACAAGAGTTCTAAAGTCCCAAAGGTCGAAGTTTTGAAGTCGCAAAGTAAATGGTGGTCATCCATCTCAACGCTTGATTAAGTCATAGCCGTTGGATTTAGCAGTGAAAGGATGAGTGTAAGGTTAAAGCTGACCGTTGATTTGTCTCTGCAAATATAAATGTGAACCGTCTAATTGTATCGACGATATCAAAATCATGAGTTTTTCAATGTTTTAAGTCATGAAGAGCCAATGGTCGAAGTGTCGAAATCCCGACAGTCGTCCATCTCGTGAGAAGATTGAATCATGACCATTGATTTGATAAAGCGCTCAAGCACTAGTTTGTCTTAGCATCAGGTTACCATCGATGGGCATATGATATAAGAGTTTTTAAAGGAAACTATAATGCATCGCCTAAATTGCTAAGCCTATGGTTCTATGCCTATGGACATATGAAAATGGTTTGAATGGAGCGCCTCATACAGATTTCATTTGATAGAGAGTTACACCAGAAAAAACAGAGAATCGATATATGATCGAATATGGTCTGTTGGTGAACCGAGAATGCAGCAAAAACATGAGTACGATCTAATGAGTCAAACCATGTCTATGATCAACTCATGAATAAAATGAATCGATACACAATCATGATCAAAAGAGACTTAAACAATGAAAATATGAATAAAGAATAAAAAGGAAAAATGATATTAATTAAAATTTAGATTATCATTTTAAATGAAAAGGTACAATGGTTCAAATAAAGGGACACGATGTTTTAAATTTCACACCAGTTTGAAGATTATATAAACGAGAAAAAATGGTGAGAAGAGAGTGTCTCTGTGGTTCATATTAGAAGATCTAAAACAGAAGCAGAGTCCAAGATGAGGAATTGTTCATTCTAAGGTGCCTGTCAATGTCTTATTAAAGATCAAAAACAAAAGAAGATAGAGAAGAAGTTATGCAATCCAGTACTTGATACAAAAGACCATACAAGAAAAGGTTGCAACATACGAGTAGAAGATACAATAATGGCTGCATGAATCAAATTCAGTGAAGTACAGAAGAGACTATATTGCATTATAAACTAAGGGTGGTTGGGTGGTGAAAGGGCAGGTTGGTGCCTACGGGGGAATTGGTGCTTCCTTTTCAGTTGTAGCTGACTAAACATGGGGTCGTAGCCTCCTACCAGTTGGTACTAGTGAACATAGGGAGTTGGTTCTTCCTTGTCAATCATAGCTGACTAAACAAGGGGGTTGAAGCCTCCTACCATTTGGTGCTGGTGAATGAGGGTGTGGGTGCATCCTTCCAGTTGTAGCTGGTAAATGAGGTGTGGCAGCATCCCTTCAGTTGTAGCTAAAGAAACTTGGGGAATGTCTCTCCATCAAGTTGTAGCTTGAAAACAGTTTTGTAAAAGAACATTTTATTAATGAGAAAAGAGTTGTTGGTTTTCCCTGTTGGGTTCCATGATAAAGTCTTGTGTTCATAACGTTTGTTGTTCATCATATATTGCTTAATTGAATAATTAATATGTGTGCTTAATATGAATGAAGTTAAAAATAAAAAAGTAGGCAATATTGATTCACCCCCCCCACTCTCATTATTGTTGGATATTCCATCAATTGGTATCAGAGCTAGGTTCCTTTAAGAACAATCTAACAATACATATTTTGGAGTACAAGAATGGAAAGTCATTTGAAGGCATTGGGACATGATGTATGGAATTCAGTGATCATTGATTATATCCCACCAAACAAATTAAGGACTCCAACTCAAAAGAAAGCCAAGAAAAGTAACTCAAGGTCAATGAATATAATCCTTGATGGATTACCTGATGATGTCAAAGAAAGGATAGGTGAATGTAATTCTGCAAAGGAACTTTGGGACGAGATAAAAGACCTCTACTCAGATGAGAAGTCAAACGAAGCATTTCAATCATAACAAAGTTCAGTCTACAACAATTCTAGTGATGAAGATTCTTTTGAAGAATACTCAGACATTGAAGCAGAAGTCAATCTAGAAGCTGAGCTTGAAAGTGCTTTGGATGAATTGAGAAAATATAAACAAAGGTGTAAACAACTAAAGGATCAACTTAAGATTTTTGAAAAATTCAAGAAAGGGACTGAAGCACTTGATAAAGTTCTCAATTTACAAAGATTTCCCTCGAACAAATTTGGCCTTGGATATGACCACGCACACATAATTAAAGGATCAAGTCCTATTACTCATATTGATGTTGAAGATGACATATCTAGTGATGATACCTCCAAAGAATCTTCTCATCCTCCCAAGAATATGTATCAAATAAAAAGAGTAGAGTCAGCCCTCAATAAAGGTAAAGACTCTCCATAATCTTCTGATTGCAATAATAATGATATTGAATTCTCCCCTGCAAGTAGAGAATAATATTCAAATACAATAACATAATGTTCTGTTAGCATCTATCCCATGGAGGAAGAAGAAGGAAAACTATCAAAGGCCAAAGAAAAGGTTGATTGGAGTCTCTCTGAATACCTCTATGACCATAATGAATTAGATTATAGTTATCTTCATGACTATACTCAAGAATTTCTTGAAAAGAGTCCAAAGCATGTCTTGGAAATAAAGGAAATGCTCAAGGACAATAAAAAGATAATATATGAGCAAGACATTCAGTTAGAAGAGAATGTAGAGGAGATCAAGAGACTAAAAAATGAAATCATTCAAGCAAAAGAAGAAAAGAAGGAAGATGATGTCTCAAGAAAAAACCTTGCAGATCTAAAAGAACTAAGGTAAAACTATGTCAATCTTAAAATCCAACTTGAAGAAGCCAAAAGGAGGGAAGAGGTGGTAAGGAATCAGTTGGACAAAAAGGAAGAATCTTGTCATGAGATGGAAGCATAAGTTGTAAATCTCAGAAAGAAGGTTGAGAAGTCAAACACCCAAAACAAGTTCTTGAACAACTCCATGACCCTGGATGATATCTTGGATAGTCAGAGATCACCAAATGACAAATCTTGCCTTAGATACAATAAGGAAGATATGCGTACTCCTAAAAAATCTGATGCAGGTCCTTCATTTGTAAAAGGTGAAAACAAGTATGACACAAGCCCTTCACTTGTAAAGGGTGAAAACAAGTCTAACACAAGTCCTTCACTTGTAAAGGATGAAAACAGGTCTGACACAAGTCCTTCATTTGCAAAAGATGAAGACAGGTCGGACACAGCTCCTTCATTTGCAAAAAGTAAAAGTGGGTATGAATCAGGCTCTTCACATTCAAGAAATAAAAGAAACACTACAACATTTAGAATATCAGATCATGGAAGACATCCAGAAGCTATTCATATACCTCAAAGAAAGTTCATAAGAGAGACACCTTCATGGATGAATCAAAGAAGGTATGAGAGTATCTTTAATGATTATTGTTTTTCTTATAATGAATATGGTCATAAAGCCTTGGATTGTAGGCATCATGGAAGAAAACAAGTTGGTAGGTTCAACAACACTATAAGATGTTGGAACTGCAATCACGGTGGACATATTGTTGCACAATGTTCCACTATGAGATTCTATAGTTGTGGTGGATGTGGCCACAAAGCCTATAACTATTGTAACTCAAGAAAACATTCAATGATAAATGCGTTATACAGGACGACAAAAGGAGTAAATGAAACATGGAAGAAAAAAGAAACTGCAAATATAGATGATCAAAGAACAAAGTTCAAGAAACTAGGACACTCATAGAAGTGGATAGCCAAGACTGAAAAAGTGAACAGGAGTGAAGTTGATTGTTGTAAAAAGAATGGCAGTCATGTGACAAGCATAGTATGAAGTTGTCTTAGACAACTTTAGAGCAATGTACAGTATATATATAATAAATAAAAAAGGGACATCTTGGATAAAAAAAAATACATATGGTTAGAGAACGATGAGAATCAATGGGAAAATCCAAGAGTTGTTTGAATAAGAAGAGCTAAAATTGCATAGTGTTCTAGTAAAACAACAACTTTATGATGGACAAAATGATGTACATTACATCCTACAGAAATAACAAGAGGAAAAACCCTGGAAGAAAAAGCTACCCCTTTAGAAACGAAGGGGGAGAACAATCAGTAAAACTTCAAGGGAATTTTTGGGTAGTAAATAAGAAAGTAATTAGATTAAATCTTGAAAAGACTCGATCACTACAAAAATTTGTATCAATATAGACTACTCATTTTGAAAACACAAAAAATCCCAATCAACTGAGATTAAAATTTAGTAAATCAACAGGGGATGAAACCTTGTCAGGAAGAGCTACCTTTTCATAAACAAAGGGGGAGAGTAGTCAAAAGAGGAGAAAAAGCATATTGACAGGGGGATTCATTAGTTATGATAGGAAACGTGTGATTGCAGGAGGAGTTACCAGTGGTCAGAGAAATATTTATATAAACGGATCATAGGAGAAGACATCCTTTGCCATTGATGTCAAAGGGGGAGAGAAACTTCATAAAAGGAAAACTTCATAAGAGGAAAGCATCATCATAGGGGGAGTTTTGTATATGAAGTTAGTGCATTGACCTTAATGACAAAGGGGGATATTGTTAGAAATATTGTCATTGATGTCAACAGTCAAAGTGATAATATGTAATGATGAAGTATATCAGATGAGATTTTCATTGATGTCAACATGTATATCATTCAACAGAATATGTCAAATTGTGTGCAGAGATCGAAAGAGTGAACAGGGGAAGCAAATAATCAAAATATAAAATCTCAGAAGGAATAATACATTGCACAGAGAGGAAATCCGTGACTATTGTTGATCACGATAGGATCAACAATGATTCAATGATCAAGCTCTGAAGGAAGAACAAATTGTAGAGATGTTTTTGGGATCAGTGAAAAGACTGAATAGTTGATCAATGCGTAGAAAAGGTGAGAAGTGTCAGCACCCGTCCGATAAAGGAAATTGATGGTGTTGATTATCTCATATAATGGGCGATGGTCATATGGGTGACCGTGAGCTTACGGACCATTGGAAGATCATGATTGTCGGATCAAAGCGGGAAGGAGCAGCAATGGTTAGATCTAATGGAGCTGTAAGGAGGATAAGCCCAGAAGTAATTCAACACTCCAAGGTCATGAAATGATCTAATCCATTGGATCCAAAGGACACATGGTGAGTGATTGGAATTTCGTTGACTCACAGATCAGGAAAGTCAAAGGCAGAGTTGCATGAACTCGCAACACGCGAGGTCGCGACATGATCACAGTCATCGATCAGAGGGAGAGATCTCGGGTGTTGATCTAGAGAAAATAGGATAAGTGAGGTAAAGAGGTTGTTAGTTCGAATATTCGAATACCCACCAACCGTCAGATCAAACACGAGTTCTTGTCAAATTGTCGGATCCAGAGGAAGGTGCATGAGACAAGTTCCAAAAATATAGTGACCTTCCATTGTCAAGGAGGGCACGTGGCGAAGGGTCATCGTTTCACTGACTCGAAGAGTGAAGAAGTCAAAGAGCTATTCATGAGAATTCGTGAAATGCAAACTCACGATTTGATCATAGTCTTCGATCAAAGGGAGAAACAAGGACCATTGATTCGAGAAGGACATATGAATGACCACGTCAGCAGTCTACGTCAAAAAGGACATGTGGCACTGTCAGAGAATGACAAGTGTCAAGATGAATCGGCATATCAGGTATGTGCAAATCATGAATCAGAGTGACATGTGGCAGCCACTCAACTAGTGACACATCATCTAGTGACATAAGCAGTTACGTCAGACCGGGATTTTTGGTTCGGGAGTTTTACCACTAAACAAATGACAAGAGTTATGAATTCCTGAAGGTTGAAGTTGTGAAGTCATGAAGTAAATGGTGGCCATCCATATCAATGCTTGATTAAGTCATAGCCGTCGGATTTGACAGTGAAAGGATGAGTGTAAGGTTAAATCTGACCATTGATCTGTCTCCGCAAATATAAACGTGAAGCGTCTGATTGTATCGGCAATATCATAATAGAGAGTTTTGCAATGTTGTAAGTCACAAAGACCCGATGGTCGAAGTGTCGAAATCCCAACAACCGTCCATCTCGTGAGAAGATTGAATCGTGAACATTGATTTGATCAAGCGCTCAAGCACTAGTTTGTCTTAGCATCAGGTTACCGTCGATGGGCATATGATATAAGAGTTTTTAAAGGAAACTGTAATGCGTCACCTAAATTTCTAAGCCTGTGGTTCTACGCCTACGAACATATGAAAATGGTTTGAAAGGAGTGCCTCATACAAATTTCATTTGACAGAGAGTTACACCAGAAAAAATAGAGAATCGATATATGATCGAATATGGTTTGTTGGTGAACCGAGAATGCAGCAGAAACATGAGTACGATCTAATGAGTCAATCCATGTATATGATCAACTCATGACTAAAATGAACCGATACACAGTCATGATCAAAAGAGACTTAAACCATGAAAATATGAATAAAGAATAAAAAGGAAAAATGATATTAATTAAATTTTAGATTATCATTTTAAATGAAAAGGTACAATGGTTCAAATAAAGGGACACGATGTTTTAAATTTCACACCAGTTTGAAGATTTTATAAACGGGAAAAAATGGTGAGAAGAGAGTGCCTTTATGGTTCATATTAGAATATCTAAAATAGAAGCAGAGTCCAAGATGAGGAACTGTTTGTTCTAAGGTTCCTATCAATGTCTTATTAAAGATCAAGAATAGAAGAAGATAGAGAAGCAGTTATGTAATCCAGTACTTGATATAGAATACCATACAAGAAAAGGTTGCAGTAGATGAGTAGAAACTACAGCAATGGATGCATGAATCAAATTCAGTGAAGTACAGAAGAGAATGTATTACATTATAAACTAAGGGTAGTTGGGTGGTGCAAGGGAAGGTTGGTGCCTGCAGGGGAGTTGGTGCTTCCTTGCCAGTTGTAGCTGACTAAATAGGGGGTCGTAGCCTCTTACCAGTTGGTACTAGTGAACAGAGGGGGTTGGTTCTTCCTTGTCAGTCGTAGCTAACTAAACAAGGGGGTCGAAGTCTCCTACCAGTTGGTGTTGGTGAATGAGAGTGTGGGTGCATCCTTCCAGTTGTAGCTAGTAAATGGGGTGTGGCAACATCCCTTCAGTTGTAGCTGAAGAAACTTGGGGAATGTCTCTCCATCAAGTTGTAGCTTGTAAACAGTTTTGTAAAAGAACATTTTATTAATGAGAAAAGAGTTGGTGGTTTTCCCTGTTGGGTTCCACGATAAAGTCTTGTGTTCATAACGTTTGTTGTTAATCATATATTGCTTAATTGAATAATTAATATGTGTGCTTAATATGGATGAAGTTAAAAATAAAAAAGTAGGCAATACTGATTCACCCCCCCCCTTCTCAGTATTGTTGGATATTCCATCAAGGAAAATCCTTTGGAACCTAATCGAGCCTTTTGTTTTTCAACACTTCCATCTTATGCATACTTAGTTATGTAGGATCATTTACATCTGACAAGTTTTATTACTTTAGGAAGAGCTACAATATCCCAAGTATCATTTGTCATTAAAGAATGATACTTTTCATTCATTGTTGTATCCAAATTTGGATGACCTGACGCTTTTGCAAATGTCTTTGGATTATTAGTCTCTGAAAATTGAGCCAAAAGAGAAGAGGCTCCCTAGAACTATGATAGTGTCTGACGATTATCTGAAGGATCACCTATAAGATTACCAGTTTCTTCTCGTGTTGAATGGACCCATATAGGAAGTGGTGATGTTGGTGTTGGTTCGGGTTCAATGGACTCATCTGGAGGAAGGTGAGCAGGTGGAGGTGGATTTTCATCCTCAATGTCATCATCTGAAGAAGAAACCAAAATAGGAACAGAAGAAGGCACAAACACCGAAGATGGATCACAATAAAAAGAAGGCACAATCGTCGAATTAGGGTCGTAGGCCAAGAGATTTTCATCAAATTTAACATATCTTCTAATAATAATTCCATTACAATGTGGTTGAAGAAGTTTGTAACCTTTGACATCTTCAGAATAACCAAAAAGTATACACTTATCACTTTTAGGCTACAATGTTTTCATTTTCTCATCAGGAATGTGAGCCCATCCTATATTGCCAAATACACAAAAGTGACTTACATCAGGTTTAATTTTATCTCATGCTTCTTCCGGTGTTATATTTTTAAGAGCCTTTGTGGGAGTGTAATTTACTATGTAATTTTCACAGTTGATGGCTTTCACCCAACACTTTAGACTTAATCCCTTAGATTGCATTATACAATTAGTGCCCATTTCTTTTAATGTGAAATTTTTTCTCTCAGCAACATCATTTTTTGTGGTTTAAATGGAACAGTGTGTTGCATTTGGATTCCATGTGTAGTGCAGTAAATTGTAAAATTATTGTTCACATATTTGCCTCCATTATCTATTCTTAACCTTTGAATTTTATGTCCAATTTGCTTTTCTACAAGGGCCTTGTAGGCCAAAAACTTGTCAAAAACTTAACTCTTAAGTTTTAAGAAGTAAACCCAAGTACGTCTAGAAAAGTCATCAATGAAAGTTAAGAAATACTTGCACCCAGAAAAAGAAGGAGAAGAAAGTGGACCACACAAGTCACTATGAACAAGTTGCAAAGAGTATGAGGCATGCCAAGAGGCACATTTGTAGAAATTGTCCCAATGATGTTTTCTGAGAACACAACTAACACAAACACCATATATGCATGAAACAAGAGGCCGAAGACCAGTCACCATATGTTGATTACATAGTTGTTGCAATGAGTGATAGTTTAGATGACCAAACTGCTCATGCCAAAGTTTGTTTAAGTCATCACTATGAGCAACAAAAATTGATGGAAAAGATGATGACCCAAAGTTGTCAAACTTGTACAACCTAGTAATATCATCAATCATTCCAATTGCAAGAACATGTCGAGGATCTTTGAGATCATTGATTACAACTTGGTGAGGTGAAAAATATACGGTTTTACCTTCACCTGAATGAGTGATTTGATATATCGATAGAAGGTTACAAGAAACACTTGGAACACATAATACATCATTGAAATGACCATTATCTACCTGAATTGTTCCAAATCCTACAACACTAAGAGATCTATCATCACCAACAAATAGTTTCTTGGTGTTACATTCATTTAGAGTGGAAAATATGGCTTTCTCATTAGTCATATGATAATATGCTCCAGATTCAATAAGCCACTCATCAGAAGAAGAAGTAGAAGTTGTATTGAAGTAGAAACCAGAAGCAGAAAGTGCATGTCCATGAGAAGAAGAAGAAGTAGTAGAATCAATAATGATGTTTTGCTTCTTCATCGTCGCATCTAAATTTCCATCGTCTTGAAGCATTTGGACTCATCATGACCATATTTCCCACAAAAGTTGAAATGTCTGTCAGTCTTCTTATTTTTAGATTTTTCTCATTTGTCACCTTTAGGAGTTGAAGTTGTCTGAGTGGATTCATGACCCTTGTTTTGCTTATGGTTGTGGCGAGGATGTTGCTTCTTGGGATTCTTTGGTTTGTCTTTCTGCTGGGATACTAAATCTTTGTTGGAGGTACCTGAGTGTTGATCACTCCAATTTGTACAAGCTTATCTTTCTCTCTAATCAAAGCATCACAAAAGGACTCAAGAGTGGGTTTTTGATAATCTTTCCCTAGAGCCTCTCTCATGGCATAAAAGGTAGATACAAACACATAATATGCATTACCTAGATTAGAAAGAATAATATAGATGAAATGCTCTTCCTCAAGATTTATGTTACACTCTTCACATAAAATTCTAAGTGTTTTAAACTTAGATATATAGTATTGAATGCAAGAAAAATAATTTGGACTCAAAGTCAATATCTGATTTACTAATTGATGTGCTCAAATAATATTGTGTTTACCAAACACAGATTCAAGTTTTTCCCAAGCTTCATTAGGGTCATCGATTTCTTGAAGGTGGAACCTTAAATCATGAGAGATAGACATTCCAATCAGTCCATGTGCTTTGTCATTCCTATTATCCCATTTTACTTTCTTTTCATCATCAGTGGGTTCTTTTTCCTTTCCCAAGGTAATCCGATACATGAATTTACTTCTTAATAAATCCTCCATATGATATTTCCATTAGAAGTAGTTGGTTCTGGTAAGAAAAATATCACTGGATGAAGCCATATTAAATATGTAGATAATATGGATTTAAAAACTGAAATTGATGATCTAGATGGAAAGATATCGAAAAATTAGGCGGTTTTAAAAAAAACGACGCTGAAAACGGACTTTGGATGTGAAAGTTATGCCCTTAAAAAAAAAAACGGTAACCAAAGAGCCATGTGGAAAGTAGAAGTTGGTCCACGTGGTGATACCCCTCCAAATAACCTCACTTTTACAAATAATTTGTTTTATGAAGTGACCCACTTTTATAAAAGAAACATGGATTGCTTTTACAATGAAGTTACTTTATAAAAGAAAGTTGCATGAAAAATAAATAACTTTAAAATAAAATATTAAAGATACTTATAGTTATTCACTTTTATTGTTGAAGTGGCATACACTTTACAATGGATGCATGAACTTTTTCAAAAAACGTAACAAAAAAGAGATTTGAACTCAAGACTTCTTACTTAATAAGACAAATTTTAACCAAGTGAGTTAGAAAATTGTATCATTTAGAAGGAGAATTGGGGGTGTTGTTGTTTATGTTGTTTTCATTGAAGACATCCTTGGAGAGTGTTCTCATAAAAAACTCTTTTCACAAAAGAAAAAAATTTCTCTTCTCGATGACAACATGGGTTAGATCTCGGTTAGCTTACTCGGAAAATGCACCTTTTCCTATCTATTTTTTATTTGCTAAGATTGCATAGGGCACGAGGAAAAGAGAATACGTAGACCTAAAAGAGTAGTGTTATCGGGATAATTGTTAAGTGCGGACACAAATCAATCCCCCTAGATCCACCTAGATCTAGAAAAAAACAAGACAGTACACTACTCTTTCCTTAGATTGCAATTATCAAATGAGAAATGGATCTAGAACATACCTTTTAAATATCGAAGATCCAGCTTTTTCAATGCAATCCAAGCTCTGTCATGAGGCTTATGGAGAAATATCTGCAAATAAACACAAGACAATGAAGACAATAATAACAGAGTCTATTTCATATGAAACTATGTATGTGATCAAGGAATCATACAATATGAACAAATAACATTCATATAGGAAAGAAAATTATATCTATATTAAATAATGTGGAAGAAAGATACAACCAGATGCCTTGATGTCGTCAGGTTCCTTCCAATAGTTCCTTGCTTCCCACACACTTCTTCCTCCAAGCATTCTGAGACTATAGATCTGATAGTTGCTCACAATCTATCTTGACAAAGCAAAGCTCAAAGCCAATATACAAGCTCCAAAAACTCCAAGCTACAAAACTCAATAACAATCCAATCTAAGCTTAATCCCAAGCCAAGACAACTTTCTCCATGAGAGCTCCTCTCCTTTTATAAGTTGAAGAGGATAGGGTGAGGAGGTTAGGATTATCCCACTAAATCATAAAAGTGAGTAAGATCCAAACCGTTCGGAGGCCACCTCACCACAGAAGCTTCTCCTTCTAGAAGCATCAAGAAGACGCTCGTTTTTTCCCACGTACAGGAATTTCTGCACCCTAGCTATAGTGCAGCCTGCAGAAACTCTGCAACCTAGCTTTAGTACAGCCTACAGAAATCGGGAATTTTCGCACCCTATGTATAGAGAATCCCACAGAAATCCTCTTTAATAGGGTTTTTACAAAGGAAAATACAACTTATTCTCTCAGTAAAAGTTCTTCTCCTTTCTTTCTTCAAGAATTCGGGCCACTGACCCCTCTAAAGGAAAAAAATAGGTTTACATCATTAACGGTCATAAGGGTGACGAAAATAATGTGTAACAGAGAGCCCCCCAAAGCATGAATTTAGAACAGAGTGATAGCTGAAATACTTTGTCGAGTGTGTGTAGGTAACAAGGAATAGTCGGTCGAAAACCTGCCAACAAACAAGGGAATATAGTACAATAATATATCATCACTGAGGTAGGCATTCCCATACTCATAATACAAATGACTCAAATCATAAATGCCGACATGCAAAGATCCATGTAAAGTAAGACAGGTCATGGCCACCAAACATACATTGTGGATCCATGCCATTATGACTCAAATATGAACATAGCCACCAAAAATACACTGTGGATCTATGTGTTAAAGACTCAAATTTGAACATAGCCATGAGACATACAATGTGGATCTATGTAACAATACACTGAATATACTCCAACGCAACCCGAATCTATCAGAAAAGATCCAGGATCTTCATCTCCACCACTCTATAGTATGAATCTAACCATGTGAATACATGTACTGAAGTCAAACATGGTTGAAACCTTTTGATTACCGGTCATTAGTGAATATTGTTAACAAGTGCAAGGGAAATCACCATTAATGTCAATGACTCCCAATGTACACTAATACAATCCAACGAATGTGAATTAATGAGTTGAAGTCAAACACTCGACGAAATCTTTCGATTAGGGGTCAATAATGAAAACCCATTGTCGAAAGCGAGGAAACATGCCATTGAGGCATGCAAGTTCCAAGGTACTAATTAGTTTCTAAGTCTAATTCCTAGATAATGATTTGAAGTCGACAGGAGAAGACTCGTCACAGGAGGGCCTTAATGTATCCCCCATCAATGACATGAAATGGGTAACAAGATTTGATGTAGATCATAGTAACAAGTGATCCAGGACTGACTCAGGGATGGTCGACGCAATAGAAGGCTTGAGGACTGTAGAGATGGCCAACGCAATAGAAGGATTTCTGGGTTGAACTTCTCTTTGAACATATTTATGACACGACAACTGTCTTGGAAACATTGCCTCAACAACAAGGATCACATACCAATTTGTAATTTTATAAAGGAGTATGACCAAGAGACAAGAGGATATTCCAACCTAGAGACAAGGCGAGTGAAAGGGTGTCATGTTCAAAAGTGACTCTTCCATAGAATATAGGTTTAGATACATTTATTTCCAAATTTTCCCCCCACCATTTCTGGAAAGTACCTCTTTATTTTTACACAAGCTTGAGGAGGATAACATATGCTTGAACTGTAAGCTCATCCTTCGGATGAGTCCCTCAGAGTATGTTTAACGAACCCTAGGAAGGATTGGTTCAGTCCTATATGGGCCTTTCGATTCTTGTTTTACGAGTCCAAAGAGAGAAAAATCGGGGGTTTTCATGTTTAGAGAGTCTGAAAAACACTTAAAGGGGCCTCTTTGAGTTCCTTTTTTGTAAATTAGTTTAATGAGACCAAAAAAGTGATAAACTATTGCCCATCAAACATTTTCTTCAAATACTTTTAAGAGTGTGAAAAGAACATGGTCGCTCGACAATCTTTTCATGTTTAGAGAGTCTGAAAAAAGATTAAAGGGAACTCCAGGGGGTTCCTTTTTCGTATAACCTTTATGAGTCTGAAAAAGTGATAAAAGTTTACTCGATTACATTCTCAGGGATTTACGAGCACGAGAAAGAACAAAGACTGAGCTCAGTATTGTTTTCACTTTTTACGCAATCTTAAAACAAAACAAAACTATGCTTGGGATAGATTTTATTTTTACACAAGCTTAAAACTAGCCAAAACTATGATTGAACCTGGTTTCATTTTTGCACAAGCTTGAACTAGAGGAAACTATGCTTGAGGTAGGTGGTTTCATTTTTACACAAGTTTGAACCAGAGAAAACTATGCTTGTGACTTACCAATGCATTATCTAGGGATGGTTGGTACTTATCCCCCAGCTTAAAAAACTAGTGACTCAACTTCATCATGAAATCCAGAGGCTGGAAGCATTACCCCCCAAGCTTCGTCTCATCCAACAACACAAGCAGATGAAAGGAAGCTTCAAATACTATAGAAATTATCCTCACCACAGAAGCTTCTCGTTCTAGAATCATCGAGAAGATGCTCATTTTTCCCACGTACAGGAATTTCCGCACCCTAGCTATAGTGCAGCCTGTGGAAATCAAGCATTTCCGCACCCTAGCTATAGTGAAGCCTACGGAAACTCCATAGCCTAGCTATAGTGTAGCCTGTGGAAATCGGGCATTTTCATACCCTAGCTATAGTGCAGCCTGTGGAAACTCCGCAGCCTATCTTTAGTACAACCTATGGAAATCAAGCATTTTCACACCCTATATATAGAGCAACCTACAAAAATCCTCTTTAATAGGGTTTTTACAAAGGAAAATACAACTTCTTCTCTCAGTAAAAGTTCTTCTCCCTTCTTTCTTAAGGAATTTAGGCCATTGACCCCTCTGAAGGCAACAAAAAAGTTTACATCATTAACAGTCATAAGGGTGACGAAAATAATGTGTAACAAGTAGCAACCCAGAAACAAATAATATAAAACCGAAATAATACTCTGTAAAAATTTTAAAAGGGCATATTCAGGCTTTATACCTTTAGATCTAACTGAAATGGTTGTATCTTGGGAAAACGAAAACCTTTTCGAGTGAAAATAAAAGCATTTCTAAATGAATCAAGCACTTCGGATGCAATGGAATAGTCCTCTCAGCTCATAAATGTATGGAAATGTTAGAAAACAATGATGATTCAACTCATCTTCACGATCTCAATCTACAACGAAAGTGGGTATTCAAGCAGGATTTGATACCATGTTTGACAACACAGTTATTCCAAGAGAGGACAAACACCTTTAGTAACCACTCACACAAATATATCAAAGATAAACACACCGATGTTTTGACGTGGTAAAACCCCTACAAGGAAACATCCACGGCCCCAACCAACGTGGCCACTTGGAGTCGTTTATTAATGCAAAAGAAAAATATTACAGATAGATTTTACAAGGGAGTTTCTCACAAGTGATATGGACCAATTGGGTGTTAATCCATGGATCAATGTAGTCGTTAAGAATGAGGAGAATATGAACCGTCAAATCACTCTATCTCAGGAACATATCATGACCGTCAGATTTCCTAACTACAAATTCATACTAATGCATACTAAAGAAACACTCTAAGAAACACAATTTTACCTACCGACACATTAGACCAAGTAGATATTAACTAACTCCTAAGTGTCTAAATATCCTAACAAGGGATAGAGATCAGAGATATTAAGTTATATAAGGGCTAAATGGATTAAAGGTGATAAAGGTCAGGGTTTATAAAGGCTATATATGGATTAGGTTATATGGGTTGGGATTGTGGTTTTTATATGGTTTAAGGACCATATGTGTTAAGAGTTATATGAGTTAGGTATCATTTAGGTTGTCGGTTATAGGATTACATATTATAGAGGTTATAGTTTATAGGGGTTAAAAGGATATATGGATTAAGGGTTATAGGTTTTAGGGTATATATGCATTAGGCATTATAGGGGTTACGAAAGTGGTAGGTGAGGGATGAAATGGGCTAAGAGTGATAAAATTACAAAGGATGGGGTTTATTATTAGAGGATTTATGGGTTAACAAGTAAATTGTATATGCATTATGGGGATTGGTGTTTATATGCATTCAATGTTATATAGATTAATGATTAGGAGGTTGAGGTTAGGGATTATAAGTATTATGGGTTATGGGTTATATGGATAAATAATTAAAAACATTAGGGGTTAGAGGGACTAGAGAATTCATATAGGGGTTAGTGGTAATAGGTTTTGAGGTTTATAAGTGCTATTGGGATCAATTTCTATAGGGTTTTGGGATTAGGGATTATAGAGGTTAGGATTTATAAGGATTAAAAATTAGTTCTTATAGGACTTATGGGATATAGTTGTTAAGAGTTTTAATGTTAAATATTGAATGGTTTATAGGGGTTTTGGTTTGGGGTTATAAGGGATATAGTGATTAGGTGATATTTGTAGTGTGTTACACATCAAAATTGCTCACTTCGACAGTGTCGCAAGTGTCACACTTTCATTTTTGCAAGTGTCATAAGTGTCACAAGTATCACACTTTTATTGTCACAAGTGTCATAAGTGTCACATTCACTTTTCCATGGTGTCGTATCTCGAATGACACCATGAAAACACTTGTTACAACCCCTAAATCATGTTAGAATAAGAAGCCCCATCATCTAACAGTCGGAACAAGTATTTATACTAGGGATTTACTCATCTTGGTGACTTTTTGGAAGATCAACACTCCCCTACTCATACATAGGGAGAGCTAGCACTCCTTGTCCATCTCATGGGGAGCGCTACAACACTTTGTTGTCAATTTTAATGGAGCATTGAGTTGGTTGAGGGAATCTTGGAGGAAATCCCACTTTCCTCTAAAGACAACTATTGATGGATTGGGTTAGTTTGGCTCGAATCTAACTCCAGGGTTGCATCTAAGGAAGATATCACAACTATTGGAGAAATATCCTTAACTAATTCCAAATATACCCAAGGTATTTGAGCCTCCCAATGCCTATAAATGGAGGCATTACCAAGGTGAAAAGGAGGAGAAATTAGAAAAGCATTGTTATTTTGATTGAGGATATTTCGAGCAAGGATTGGATGAGGAGGACTTGGAGAGGTTGTTGCAACATCATCTTAAGATTGTAAGTTTCCTTTTAAAGTTCTCATTAATATACTTTGCCTATTTCCTTCAAGTATGTGTTTACATGTGTTTGTTTATGTGTCTTAATCTTCATAGGTTGATTGATTTTGTCTAATCCATTAGAGTAGGAGATAGTCGTTTGTTTCTTGTTGTGCATTGCAGGTATTGTTTGGATCTCGCGTATTGGAGCAGCTTGGAAAAACATCGTAAATGAGGTAAATCATACTTCCCCTCATTCTCTCTTTTTCGATGGATAAAATGAATCTATAGGAATGGTAGTGTCCAAATGTAATTTTTTGTCTTGGTAGAGGGGTCTGTAATCCAAGGGAAAGTTCACTTGTCCACAGGGGAATATTTCCATAACAAAAATTTGTGACTCCGATGGGGAGGAAATTTCAGTTGTTCTTCCTTTGTTTATTTCGATACTTTTTCCTATCCTTAGATTCTACTTGTTGATTTGGTCTGAAGTTTTCATCTCCTTTGTCTTTGCTAGTTGTCTCATAGAGACTCTTATTGAAATTTTATGAGTTACTGAGCTTTTTGAGATTTTCTCAAATTTTCCTTAGAACTAGCACTCCCTTGTAGTTCAATATAGAGTGGTGTTCCTTGATCAACACTCCCCTGGATCCTTCTAGGGATCATTGTAGTGCTCTGGTGTCTTGGTTACTAGAGCATTGATCTCGTCTTTTTGGAAATTTTCAGGGTTTCTTGCTTGCTGGGTATAGTCTTTGGATCTCCTTCTCTAAATCATAACTTCTTTTGTTTGATCTTGTCTCCTATTTGACTGGAAACTTGTTGTCCTTCATTCCTTTTTAGTCTTTATTGATTTTGTGTTGTCTTTCTTGATTGAAAAATCAACCTTTATATCTCAGATTTGGTTCATTTTTTCCACTCTTCTGGATCACAGGGAATATTATTGATCACAGGTCTATTGATTTCTTTGTCTTTGGTCTCTTACTCAATTCTTGAAGACTATAAAGTATGACATTTTGATTTCTTATTTTTATTAATCTTTGAGCGAACAGTTTGACATTTGTTTTTCTTTTGGTCTCTTGTTTATTGTTGAGAGTATTTTTGTTTGTATGCTCTTTTGCTTCATACTCTTTTCAATCATCATAGTGAACTTTTTCATTATTAGTGAAAGAACGAAGCATTAGAAAAACGTCACAGTTTGAATCCACAATAAAAAAAAGAAGTATTCATATGCATTGGTTTTGGCTATTAAAATTTTTTTTTGATGATTTGGCAACTGTGTGAATTCTTGTTTGGGAACAAAATAGCCTAAAATTTTGGTTTTTTGAGAGTTTGTTAGTGATGAAAAGAAAAGAAACACTTCTCCTTCCTGTAACTAGAATTTCATTGAAAATAAAATTTGCATATCATTATTTTTACCTTCTTCTTGAGTCGAGTCTCAAACATCATTAGATTCACTACCATTCACCCTTGCATAACAAACAACCACAAAAATAAGCGTTAATTAAAATTGAACTAGAAACTTTTATTTTTTAAGATCTTTACACAAACAATAGAATAGGACTAGAGCTTTGGAATAGGTTGTAAGAATAAGTCTTCCAATCATTCAAGAAAAACGCATACTCTTGTGATAGGGAGAGAAAATCCAACCTTCGTATAAGCATAGCTAGGATCCCCCTCTCACACAAAGGTTAAATATGAGGTCGTCTGCGGGAGAGAAATGGAGATTATCCCTCCGAGGCTTAACCAATCATAGTGGAACAATCGTATATTGGGGGTTCTTCTTTAGAATCAATTGTTTCATTTGGTCTCAGTGCTTCAAGAATTATGAATCCGTTCGGGGTCCTCTGGATTTTACCGATCCATTTTTCCTCAGTTCTCTTGAAGAATTTCGAACTTGATATCTTGCCCATACGTTTGGACCTAACTGTCAAATGTACTTGCCCAGATGCTGACTGCGAGTTGGTATCCTTAAAGGCCATAATATTTAGGGTCCTTACACAAGGTGACGATGAAGGGAAGTCTTTGTTGTATATGGATCAGACGTTGGTCAAACTCACTCAGGATCCTTGGGGGGTAACCCATGGATAAAACCGTGAGGGAACTTGCAGCAAGGTGTAAATCTGTTAAGAATTCTACCAACATAATTGATCCACCCACTCAATCTTGTCCCCTTCTCACGTTTTTCATGTGATGTTGGGTTTCGTCACCAACTAGTGCGTTCATTGAGAGAAGTTATTGTTTTGCTTGTTAGTTTTCAAGATTTTTTAGCGAATGGTGTTTGTTTACCTTCACTTTTCTTAAAATTGGTACTGTGGATGATAAAGGTCTTCGTAGATCACATAGTATGCAAGGGTTTCCTCCAGAAACCATACCTCCTAACTCGCCTTAAGACACTTACCTTGAAGAGATTGAAAACTATTCAAACGTTGGGAGTGTCACCACTCTTTTGATAAAAAATCCTTAGATAGCTTTAGTAGTAGTTCAGGAAGATCCTACCCCTCTTGAAAACCCATCTTTGAAAAACCCTCACAATCCATGCCTTCTTCGAGTAGACTCTTCTAGAAACATCATGGTTGAAGATTACCATGGGATACCATCAAGGCCATACGAAGAACGTGACATGGAACCTGAAAAACCAAATTTCAATGAAGAATATACTACCCATGTCTGCTCTACTGAAATGGTATATCCACAACAAACTCTTGTTCGTCCTATATGGAGAACTCCATTGGGTCAGGATATTTATGAAAAAATTAATTGTATTCATCGACTATTTAACCCTCCAAATACATATATAACCACTGGTGCAGATGCAGGACCATCAAGTAAGTCCACTGACCACCCTGCCAGACAAACAATAAATACTGCTACCACCTCAGGACAAATTGCAAGTGAAACAGGGCTTGTAGTACCTAGTAATTTGTAAAGTATTGTGATGGTTACACCTACCATCCCTCTTCAAGCAACAGCCTCATGCACACCAAAAAATATCGTTGGGACACCTTCACATCAAAGAATGAAAATCCTTGTCAGACAACAAAACCCGACTGCAAGACAAGTCCCTATTAGGGGCCAATCCTCTATTAGTGGAAAAATATCGACTGGTGGGAAACCCTCCTTTAGTGGACAGATCCTGACTGGGGGGAAACCTTTGTTCAGTGGACAAATCCCAACTAGGGGGTAGCCCCCATTCACCTAACAAATCCTATTTTTTACCCAACCTATGACAGGGGGACAATTTCAAACTCATTTTGCCAAAAACCCACAACAGTCCTGGGGACAACTCCAGGGAGGACCTTTTAATCAACCATATCAAAGAGGATCTTCCAATCCCAACCCGCATGGAGGAACTCTAAATCCAAATCCTTTTGGACTATATTCTGGACAACCCTTCCCAGGTGTCTCGAATCCCATTTGGGGCCCTCAAGGCCAATCATCCTTTCCTCCCCAGGGTAAAATCACTTACCCTTCTCATGGTCAACCTGGTTACCCACCTCAAGTTCAAGCTAGCTATCCTCCTTTGGGTTACACTAGTTATCCTCCTCAGGGCCAAATGGGTTTTCCATCTCCTTTTATGCAAATTCCTCAACAAATGAATCCCACTTTTGCTGGTCAAAATCCACAACAACAACATATGGTAGGACCTAATGGATACAACTATCCACCACAACTAGTTTACGATCCTATTGGTGTTCCTATGCCACACCAATATCATCCTCAAGCCAATCAAAAGTTACCTTTCTTAGCTAATTTAGATCTACTAGATATGTCGAGATTAAAAAACAATCCCATATTACACTCCCCTTTTTGGCCAATCATTCCAGCCAAATTACATTCTGATATTCCAAAATTTGACGGTAAACCTCACGAAGACCTTAATAACCACATCATGACATTTCATCAGTGGTGTTAATCAAACTCACTAATAGATGAATCTATCCATTTTCATCTTTTCCAACATACACTTATAGGTTCAGTGGCTAAATGGTACTTTGAGTTACAACGCAGAACTTTTCAAGACTTTAATTCACTTGCCATGGATTTCCTCACCCAATTCCAATTTCCCATCAAATATGAAACCGACACGGAACTCTTGACCTCCCTTCGTCAGACTAACTCCGTACATATTTATGATTATATTCATGAATGGAGATGATGATGACGATTGATCAAAGAAACCATTCTCGACAAGTTGTTGGTGGAATGGTTCACAAAATATCCTATTTCTCGCAATGTAGCCATGGGTGGTGTAGTAACACAAGAGGAATCCATTGCTCGTGCCCAGTATTTGGATTTGGTTTATTCCCAATCTGGTAATTCATATGAATTGATCCCAAATTCTCCCCGCACATCGACAGATCCATCAAAACCATCCTCCACCGCTCATTAGGATGGTGTTATCGGTTCTGTCAAAACCAAGTATGTTTCACAATCAATTGGCACAACCAATGATTCAATAACTTCCTCGACTACAGTGCAAAATCCACTCTCATCAAATTCCACCCCTACTAAAGTATATGAATTGAATTCATTCCAATCTGCTTCACCACCACAATCAGGGGGGAAAAGAAGAATAAGAATAAACGCAAGAAAAATAATAATCAAACTGAAAATACCAAAACACAAGCACAACCACCTGTTGTAGCAAAGAAACCACAACACAAGATGAAATTTCCATGTCTCATATGTGTTGGAGATCATTACATACGAGATTGTTCCCAACGGAAAGAAGTTTCTAAAATATTTAAAGGAAATTCTCAACATGTTGTCTTGATGCATCCTTTTCCTCAAGAATAGTCACTAATTGCACAAAATCATGTACCTCTATAAGGAGGCTGTTGTTCCTGAGTCTGTACTAAGGCTTAAAGTACAGTGTCAAGGCATCCGAAAAGAGGTAAAAGATGTATACAATAATAAAGTCTCATTCGGTATGGGAAACTAAGGGAGATTTCTACGTTCTCTACGTCTAGCTTCCAACTATTCCTGGGTTGCGACATCTCGTTCAATGGCCGCCCATGAACGTTCTAATTCTTCCCGGGTATTAGCAGTTCTAAGGGTCGTGCTGAAAAGACTTAACGCAATATTAGTTTGATCTGATATCCCGAGTTGAATATTAGGTTGAATTATCGTGGGTACAGTCATTGAGGAATAGTAAGGGTATGGAAATGATTTAACAAGAGATTTTAATGGCTGATTCAATTTGGTCGAAAATAAGAGAAATCTTCGTATGAAGAACGAAATGGGACTACAAACGAAAGGCCCTTTCCCGTAACTGTATGATTTTCATAAAAGATGTGAAATGAGAGAAGAACGTCTAATACTAGTAACGTAAAATCCTTATCGATAAAAA
>ML786953.1:147340-189322 GCA_009831015.1 Picea engelmannii
ATCACCACAGAATCTGTTGCTCTTTTAGTTGGAATTGCTTCCACCCACTTGGTAAAATAATCTGTGGCCGTCAAAATCCACTTATGCTGAGCACTGGAATGGGGGTTGATTTCCCCTATGAAGTCCAATCCCCATTGTTGAAAAGGGGCTTTGGTTTTGACTGGAACAAGTGGTAATGCAGGGAGTTTCTGCTTGCCGGCGAATATCTGACATGAGTAACAGGCACGTACTTTGGCATTGACGTCCGAGAATAATTTCGGCCAATAGTACCCGGCCCTCAAGATTTTATAGGCCGTGGCTCTCCATGCATGGTGCCCACCACAGATTCCTTCATGGAATTCTTCTATAACTCGCAGAGTTTCCGACTCAACCAGACAAACCAGTAAAAATCCGAGTGGATCCTTCCAGAATAGTTGATTTTCTGAAATACAATACTTTACAGCATGGAGTTTTAAAGTTCTGCATTTGTTTGGCGTTAGTCCATCTGGACATTTCAGGTTTAGTAAATAGAAAACTATATCCTTATACCAGCTTGACGACATAAATTTCTCCTCAATCTTGTTTGGATATGTCTGGTCATCTGGCTCTTGCAAATGTGTGTCTTCGCCTTCCCCTTGTAGGCAATTGATATCAAGAGCTCTAAGGTTCAATTCGGCCAGAAGTTTGGCCAGACCCTTTCCCTTTATCAATTTAGTAGGCTTGATTTCCAGATCAAATTCTTGTATCTTAGCGAGCCAGCGCCCTCATTTTCCATCGCTGTCTGGTTGTACCAATATATCCTTCACAGCACTGGTTGGTACATATGCAATAATTTTTTAATGTAGAATGTAAGTTCTGAATGCCTTTAGCACTTTCACCATTGCGTACGCCTGTTTTTCCATTATATCATATTTTAGTTCGGTGTCTCTAAGACTCTTGCTAAAAAACGCGATCGAGCACTCATAACCTTCATCATATTTTTGCAGTAACACTACGGCGATAGTATGTTGAGAAGCAAATGAGAAGACGAGGAAATCTTTCAAATAATTTGGGCTTGTCAACACGGGTGCCTCGCTGATAACTTTTTTAATATGTTCGAATGATGCCTTAGCCTCAGTGGTCCAATTTACTCTGCTATCCTTTTTCATCATTCCTGTAATCAATTTAACAATCTCAGCGAAATTTGGTACGAACCTTCGTAAAAAATTTATTGTTCCCAAGAAAGCCTGGATTTCTTTAACGTTTCTAGGAATATTGATAGTTTGTCTTGCTTCAACTCTCTTAGGGTCAATCTTAATTCCATCTTTAAAGACGATATGCCCTAGGATTTTACCTTCTTGCATGGCTAAATGTGATTTCTTTGGATTCAAAGATAGGCCATACCTGCGGCATTTTTCGAAAGTCTGTTTTAAATGGATCAGATGTTCTTCGTCAGTTTTGGAGAAGACTGTTAAATCATCGAGGTAGATTACTATGAACTTATCTCTTTCTCCAACGAAAGTGATGTCCATGGCAGGCTGGAAGGTAGCCCCTGCATTCATTAAACCAAAAGGCATTTTATCATACATGAACGTGCCCCATGGCGTGGTAAAAGCGGTCTTTTCCCTATCTTGCTCGTTCATGGCTATTTGGTTGTAACCAGAAAATCCATCTATCATAGACATCCTATTTGCCCCAACTACCTTTTCAAGGACGTGGTCCATTTTAGGAAGTGGGTAATTATCTTTAAGTGAGGACCTATTCAAGTTCCGGAAATCTACACACAGTCTGATTTCTCCGCTCTTTTTTCTGACAGGGACCAAATTTGCTATCCATTCTGAGTATCTTAGAGGCACAATTATTTTCGCGTCTAAAAGCTTATTGACTTCCTTTTCAATAACGAGCAACAAAATGGGGTTATACTGCCTGAGTTTCTGCCTAAAAGGCTTGACTCCAGGTTTCAAAGGTATCTTGTGCTCAATTATAGAAGTATCATATGTTCGAAGCTCATCATAAGACTATGCGAAAACGTCTTTATATTGTCTAAGTAAGTTTCTATACTGGTCTTTCATCTTAAGAGGGAGAAATTTAGATATCTTTACCATCCTGGAATCTTTCTCAGTTCCTATATTACAATCCTCCACTTCTTCCGGTTGGGGCTGCAAAGTAGACTTCAAAGGTATGTCGTTCTGATTGAAAAGTCTTTCTAAAGGAATCAAGCCTTTCGGGATTTGGTTATTTTTCAGGACCAACATGCAGTGATCCCCTATTTTTTCTCGGAAGGTTTCAGGATTTTCATCTTCTTGCATGACCCAAGTCGGGTCATTTTGGTTTTCTTGATCTGGATGTGTTTCGGAGAATTCACCTATTGCTATAAGGAATCTCTGAATTTGTTCATCATCCTCAAAAACCTGCCAGTGTCGGACATTATCTGGTATAGAGGGTTTATATCTGATTTCGATATGATATTTTAGTTTAACATTCATGGGAGGGGAAAAGGTTGAGGCTGCCTTAGCCAATGCGTCAGCATGCAAATTTTCTGTGCGTGGAATAGAATGGATTTTTATAGATGAGAAAAAATTCTCCATCAAATCCCAAGCACAATTTCTGTATGTTCTTAGTATGGGATGCTTGGCCTGGTATTGTCGGTTTACTTGTTTTACTATTAATTCGGCATCGCCGTAAACCTCCAAATTTTTTATGTTTAACTTCTTGGCCGCCTCTAAACCTAAGATCAATGCTTCATACTCGCATACGTTGTTGGTGTAATCTATGTCCCACTGCAAGCGATATGAGAAAGGAACGGTAAACTTACCCTCGGGTGCTATCAAAAGTATACCAGCACCAGCTCCTTCAGAAGATGAAGCGCCATCGAAGTACATCTTCCAGAGACCACTTTTGCATAGTTCTTCAGTCAAAGGGCCAAGCTCTTCTTGCCTCATATCAAGTTCTTCTGGACATCCATTTAAACCATCATTGAAAGATAATATGCAATTTCCCAGATCTTGATCCGCGACGTAAATGGGAAAATTATTTGGATTCTGGGGATCACTGACAGTATTATTTGGATTCTGGGGATCACTGACAGTATATGCCAATCTTGTTTCTCTGTACAATTAGGTAAACTGACCACCGAATACAGGAATTGTGGCGTATGACATGTCCAATTGTAAAGAACCTCCCAACTTGGCTCCCCATGATCTGGATAATAACATGTCGTATTTGGGGGAAATATCTGCGATAACCACATCCATCAGGATACTCTTAACCGGGACCTGAGCCAGGGTAACTACCATATCTTTAATCATTCTCATACATTTAACCTTTATTGAATCGAACGAGTATAGATCTCCATAGGGTCTAGTGATCTGGAGGCCCAGCCTCTCCATTATTATTTTGGGCATAACATTATGTGAAGCTCCGGAGTCTAACATGCGATTATGCAACAATTGGTCATGTATGTTCAAGGTGATATAGAAAGGAGCGACTTTGTCTTTGGAACCCTCAAAATGAGGACCAAAGGTGATGTTGGGTCTGTCATCTTCTAGGTTGATAACATCAGAGTGACTTTTTGGCTCATAGACACCCATTACTTTGGCAATCTGCTTACGATAAGTTGGATTTTTCGCTAATTCTATCAAAGGAATTGGTATCTTAATTTTATTTAATTCATTCTCAAAATTGTAAGATGTGTTGACCTTGTCCACTTCTTTGACTAAGACTTCCGGGTATTTTTCTTCCGACTTGTTTGTCTGGACCGCTTTATCTTTGGTGGCCTTAGTTGCGGGTGTAACTTTGTCTGTCGGTCATGTTCCTTCTGTTTGGGTTTCAGTCTTTTTTATGTCAGACTGTCGAGTCTGTGCTATCTTGACTTTGTTGCTGGGTAGTGATGTCTCTTCCAAAGGAGGTTCATGAGGCTGACCCCTTGGCAGTATTTTCATAGGTTGGTCAGTTGTGGTAGGCTTATTGTTTGATCTCAGATTGTATCTGGGTTGAAAATCAGCCGCTATCATTTCTGTTTCTGGTTGAGATATACAGAGGTCAGTATGATCACCTTCTTGTTGTTCTTCGTTAGACGGTTGAGGAGTATTTAAGGATTTGTCATAGTCTTCCCTAGTCAGAAATGGCTGCGAACACTCATCGCCAAAACATGCAACTTCTTCTTCTGAATCTCCGAAATCTTGGAGGTCACTTGCTCCTATAAAATTCTCGTTTTTAAGTGGAGCTTGTATTTTTTGATCTTCATTCTTTATTTGCCTCCGCTGATTTTGGGGATTTGGGTTTCTCCTGAAGTCCCTTTTGTTAGGAGAATCAGATTTAGCCTGATCCAACTCCATCCTAGAGATTTTGTTGGACAGATCTTTAATTATTCGAGCCATGTCATCCACTCTGTCGTCAGTGTATCTATTTGACCCGGAAGGACCCGCCGGTTCCTTATAGCGTCTATTATCACGGTTGACTGTTTCTATTTTCGCCTTCATCTTACCTGAGGCCATCATATTGGATTCTATCTCGACTGCGTCGTCTTGCATTCTATTGAGTGTGGCTCCTCTTCTTTCTTGCAAAAGTAACGCAAAATCGGGTTCAAAAGCTCCCGCAAAAGTTACTTTGGCTGAGGGTTCAGAAGGTTTGACGGCCGCTGGAATTTTATTATAAAGTTTGTTAAATCTCAAAATGAATTCCATAACGGTTTCCGAGTTCTTTTTCTTCAAGGACCCAAATTCGGTAAGATAATACAAGTGATCTTTTCGCTCTCCCCATTGTCTAAGGAAAGCATCTTCCAATTCATTATACGTTCGGATAGAAGCTGCAGGAAGGCTCCGAAACCAAGTTCAGACCTGTCCTTCAAAAGTCTGGACAAGTAATCTTGAATAGACATCCTCGTGCACAATACCGCATATATCTGCGAACTGGTCAAAGAAGTTTATGTGCTCGGCTGTGGTTAGATCTCCTTCTCCAGTGAACTTAGGAAGATTTTTGATGTAATTATCGGGTAAGTCATGGAGAGGAACGGGTAGAACCAGGGGGGCGTACCTCGCTGCTACTTTTGCAAAAACTCCAGGAGGGGGAACATTCGGTCCTCCACCTCCTGCCCCGACACCTGCCATCGACTTGGGAGTAGGAAAGGAGGGCGTAACACACACTTTGGAATCGGGTGGAATTGGGAAGTTTTGTCGAAGAAAGGTTGGTGTGTTAAATGATGATGATCTTTTCAAAGGGCCTTTGCCCTTGTTTATAGATTGGAAAGTTAGATGCGGCTCACTCCTAATTTCAGAGTAGTTTGCTTATGGATCTTTGGTATCAGACAGAGGGCTACCGGAAGGAGTAGGTTCTGAAGCCGATTTAGTCTTTAGAAGTGGGTTTTTGGGCTTATTAACTGAAGTGGTGGCCCCAGGCGAGCCTTTCGCTTTTAAAATTTTCTCAGGATTATTAACAGGAGTAATCAACTTGCTATCTGGGTTCTGTCTGGTATGTCTTCTACCAGACGCCAGTTTGTATTTCAGTGGAGTCACCAAGTGAAAGATTTAAACAAGCCTTATTGCGGTGTTCACTCTATGTTCACTATCAAAGAGTAACACTATTCAACGAAATTGTTTGTCGTTCTCCCAGGGAAAAGATTTCGTAACTTCGTTCCCCGGCAACGGCGCCAGAAAGATGTTGTTCCTAAGTCTGTACTAACGCTTAAAGTACAGTCTCAAGGCATCCGAAAAGAGGTAAAATATGTATACAATAATAAAGTCTCATTCGGTATGGGAAACTAAGGGAGATTTCTACGTTCTCTACGTCTAGCTTCCAACTATTCCTGGGTTGCGACATCTCGTTCAATGGCCACCCATGAACGTTCTAATTCTTCTCGGGTATTAGAAATTATAAGGGTCATGCTGAAAAGACTTAACGCAATATTAGTTTGATCTGATATCCCTAGTTGAATATTAGGTTGAATTATCGTGGGTACAGTCATTGAGGAACAGTAAGGGTATGGAAATGATTTAACAAGAGATTTTAATGGCTGATTCAATTCAGTCGAAAATAAGAGAAATCTTCGTATGAAGAACGAAATGGGACTACAAACGAAAGGCCCTTTCCCGTAACTGTATGATTTTCGTAAAAGATGTGAAATGAGAGAAGAACATCTAATACTAGTAACGTAAAATCCTTATCGATAAAAACTCACGTATATATGGAAAAATAAATTGACATGAACATAATTGACATGGTGCAAGTAAACACAAAATCCTGTAACTGTAGCTTGGTCTTACACCTGCTGATAGCCGGTGCAGAGGAAAGACAAGAGACAATTACTGTAATATGAGCTTGCTTCACTATAGTAGTGGTGGTACTAAGTTATAGTGATACCTCTCAGTTATGTAGAGCAAAATGAAAAGAAACGAAGAACTTAAAAAAACAAACTAATTGTGTAGAGCAAAATGAAAAGAAACAAATAACATGACAAAACAAACTTGAGATACAGTCGGGACAGAATCAGGAATCTTGAATTTTCTTCGTATTAACTTCCTTCATAGGAGAATTCTGTTATAATGGGTACCAAAAAGTCCAGCCTTGTTCTCTTCTTTTGGGGATGTATTTATACAAAATTTGCCTCTCGGTTCAGAGGAGCCACCTTACTCCACCTGTCCGAACCTGTTTTCAAAAAGGTGCCAGGTGCTTGTTTTTGCTTAAATTAAATACATATGATACATCTGTATAAAAATTGAAATACAATCTGTGAAGTCCTTACATTGACAACTGGGGGAATGAAATAACTCCATTGCACCTATTCTATCTTCAAGAAGAGCTAGACGCTTGTCCTCGCAAAGATGCGATGTACATGATACACTTGTCTACAAACTGGGTCACAAGCTGCGAAGGCTCGGCTTGACAACTGGCCTCGGCAAAATAGCACTCTCGGGCCAGTTGTGGAATTTTATCATCTATTTGTTCATTGACGAATTTAAGAGCGCCGAGTTGTGCACTAGGCTGAATCAAATGCTTGTCGATTTGAGCCGAGTCTACCCTGTTCATTCCGGAAATTTCTGCCGAATTCCTCTCATTTTCCTCCTTTATGTCGAGAGAAATTCGATCTGTATTTACCTGTCTCAGTGCCTCGGCGTCGCTTCCAATCTGCATTCCTAATTGTTCACCTTTCATCACATTGCAGACTTCTGCTAACGAATTGGTCACCTTTTGAAACATCTCTTTGCTCGAAGCGATAATCTGTTCCCAATTCTTTAACAAGATATTGCCTCTAGTCTGTTCGGCAATGGTGAGCCTAGGTGGGCCCGAAATCCTGCTGTTAGTCGCTATAACTGCCTCTTGAAAAGCAATCCGGGCATCTTCAGCGTTTCTTTCTTTGTTAACCAGATTCTCGGAGATTCGATGTATTAACAAGTAGTTTTCTCGAATCTCCTCTACCTTGTTAAGCAGGCTCTGTTGAGCAGAGGAAACCCTGCTCCGAATATCAGTTGCTCGGATTTTGACGATATCAATGCCAATTGCTCTGCTTTCTGCGACCTCCAGTTGAGCTTGCAGTTGTGTAATCGTATCTCTCAGCTGGCCCGATTGCAACCGACCATCCCGGATCGTAGAATTGGCTTGTTCCAGTCTGGTTTTAAGTGCTTGGATTTCCTGTTTATCGCCTGATCGAGCCAACTCTATTTCTCCGCTCACTTGACTCCTAGCGTTTTCTTCCGCCGAAGTCACCCTGGCTTCTAAGGTCCTGATCAGGCGATTTTTAGTTTTGAGCTGCTTCTTTAACCCTTCGACCGAGAATTGATTTGCCGTTGCGTACGCTCCCAGCGTTCTTGCAATTTCTGTGGCAAATTCATCTTTCCTTTTATTCATCCCATCGGTCATTATTTTGAATCTTTTAGCAGTAGACTCTCCCTCTTGATGAAATTCTCGTTCCACTACAGCTTTCCTTTTTTTGTCAAAAAAGAATTCGTTAGGAGGTAGTTCTTCTTCCCTTACAGGCCTCAATTCTTCACCAAATATCCACCCTTCGCTAGCGCCTGCTTGTGTTGACTGTAAGGGTGTGATAGAGGTTATGGGTTGCCCGATTTGCTTCACAGCTTTCTCCGTTGTGCTGAACGGACTTTTCTTTTTCAGGGGGTCGGGGGTCTTCGTTCCTGCCTCTGGATTCTGACTCTCAGGTGGACCTGTATCTTTTATTTCTTCCTCCAGATTAGGCCCCTTGGGAGGACTAGCAGTTTTCTCTCTTGTTTCGGGATTTCCTCCCCGTTCTGGACTCTTCTCCTGCTCAGGAATCTTCTCTCTTTCGGGCTCTTTCTTCGTCTTGGGGTCTTTCCCCTGCTCGGGATTCTTTCTCTGTTTCCCTTCCCTACATTTTTCGGGGTTAGAGGTTTGCCCTTCAGAACTCTCGGATTATTTTCCTTTATCTTTGGGAAGTTCGAGGCCTCCCAGCACCACAGGGAGACATCGTTTCCTGTTTTCCTGAAATTTTAAGACAGAATCCCTGTCTTCGGCCGCTAGGGACTCGATTCGGAATTGTACTTTCAGATAGGATTTGGCCCCTCGGAAAACATCATCCGAGGGCGAGTCTTCGTGCTCGAACCTCTTTAAACCGCAATTTCCTAAATGAGTACTCACGACCCTCTGTGGATCATGCCTTTTATATTCGATATAGGCCAAATTCAAGCCTTCCAAGGCTGCAGCCTCAGCCTTAGCATGTCCAAAATCTAACAAGGAAAAAGAATTAAGCCGGATAGGGAAAGACGGCCATACCTTCTTTGTTGATGCTTTTAACTCTTTGCTCACGCCGCCGATCACTGTTTGGCGAGCGATCTCGCGACATGCCATTTTGTCGGGGATAAATTGTGGGAGCGCTAGAGGAGGAACAGTGGCTCCGAATACTCTCAAATATGAGAATTCCTCTTCCACATACCAGTCTGCGATATGGCTCAGATTTGCAGCCATGCCATCCGGAATGCGGGGTGGAAAAAGGCCAAAAATGGTGACGTGCAGGGGCACCATCACCCAGTTAAAAATTTCATAAATGAAATCATTTTCATTGTTCTCCCACAGTTTATCGTGGTACTCATGCACAGATTTATCTTCGGAGGGACTCCAAGCCCAATTCATTAAAGGAAAAGGCGTCCTAGCGCATATCGCATCCATGATATACGCAAACATGTAGAACCCGGAAGGCTTCCCGGCTGCCTTCTGCTCTTGGTACTCGGTGATTTTATTGAATAAATTATCAGAGAGCATTTTTGCCCAATTGAATGAGAAACCTTCCGCCACCCGAAAAATGAGGGGTACCCACTGGACGTAAAAATGAGCCGTGTCCTCCGATCCGAACAACCGACAAGTCATCATCGCCACATACCTGTACTTAGTGTTCAGGTCATCCTTCACAATATCATAGTTATAGTCATCATAGTCTGAACAGTTTGCTGCCTCGGATTGCAGGATATCTATGATAGAAGACCAAGTAGATACGGAGCCGCCCGTCCGAGGCGAAGTGTCTGAGATGTTGTCCGAACCCTGTGCTGCGAGTTCGATATTTGCTTTGGCTCCTCTCCTTGGCGCCATAGCTGAAACTGGCATTTTCGTTCTTCTGTGATAAACCTGCGTATACATGCAGAGGCTAGTTCACATGGAGAAAGACTTGCTCTATACACTTAATAAGAAATGTTTTCCTTTAAATAAATAAAACAAGTTTCGTAGATATTTTGGAAATCATGTACCTTTGTCATGGGTTCATTAAATCACGAATAAAACCAAATTAATTGAAAAAATCCGATCTTATTTCCCTCGTGGATTTATCCTATTTTCTCATTAATGTTATGAACATTGGGCGGCTTGACAGGTACTCGGGTTATGGAGAGTAAATGAATCCCTTGTGAAGTGTGCCAACCTTGATGCGCGGGACGTACCTTAATTTAAAATTATTTTTCTAAGATTTCAAATCTTAATGGCTTAGAGATTTCCTCGCTTTTCGTTATTTCATGAATTTCTCTTTAACGTTTTAACTTAACAACTCGCGAGATTGTGAATTCCGATCTCAGCGTTAATTAACAATAAACATGATGTAGCGGATCCTTAATGATATGATTAACTTAATTGCCGGATCGTGAATCGGGAATTCGAAGACAAGTTTTTAGGAGAACAATATGTCGAGTCGCGATATTGCGATGTAGCGATAATTAAGGCCCAATATAATTATGTCGCGACTTCGTGACTCGGAGTTTTGGACACTTTAACTTTATGAAGGAAAATGCCGAGAGGCGATGTGCTGAGGACCAAGTTTAACTATGGTTAGTTGTTTACTCTTGGTTCTTGACTATTGTTATTTAAAAATTATCGCGTTCTCGGCTCTCGGGGTTGAGAAAACAAAAATTTAGGGTCGAGAAATGCCGAGGCGCGAAACCCCGACGATGTCATAATCAAGGGTTAAAGGTCTTATACTATTCTTGCCTTGGACGAAAATTAAAACCGAGTTCGCATTCTCGTGACTCGGACTTTTGAAATCACGAAACTTTAAAAATCCTAAGGACAAACATACTTGCGAAAAATGGGCCCTTTGTAAGTGACAAAGCATTACTATTCAGGCAACAAAAGTTTTTTCATAGTTTTATGATTTTGGAAGGAAAAGGGAAAGAAAAACAACTTTATATCTCAAGCATCAGAATATTCAAAATTGTGTGAGGCAAAAAAACAGGGGCGGATCCAACAGAGGCAACCCAGGTCATCCTCCTAACGAGGATGCTTCATCAATTGCACACATTT
Organism: Picea engelmannii; assembly: GCA_009831015.1. Classification (NCBI taxonomy): domain Eukaryota; kingdom Viridiplantae; phylum Streptophyta; class Pinopsida; order Pinales; family Pinaceae; genus Picea; species Picea engelmannii. The sequence goes on from ML786953.1 coordinate 158,048, forward strand.
ATATGTTTAATGGTGTATATTTGACCACTCGCACTACAACATATGACACACCACTAGGTAAACCCGATAAGGAAAACATAACTAATGTAACTGCCATTGATCCACCTTCCACTTCAGATACCCCTCTGTCTGGACCTCTCCAGATCGAGAAATTGAATTTTGACTCTATCTTACGTCCACCCAAGAGAAAAATCAGAAAGTCAACCTTTAATCCTAACTCTCGTGTTTCCCAAAACTACAACATTTTTTAAGATTTGTCCCAAGCACCTTGTGCCATGTCGACTCTCAAAGTTTTACAATGCTTCCCTAGCCAATGTAGAACTCTCTTGACATCCATCGGAGCTATAGATCCCGAGTCCTCAAATAATATCACGTTCAATCTGGTTAATTTTAAATCATGACTCTCTTGCCAACTTTCTTTCCAAATTGATGTCATTGTCCATAATCAACATATTCATCACACGATCTTGGATGAGGGAGAATAAACATGTGTCATGTCCTTACCTTGCTGGAAAGGCCTTAAATCACATGTTCTTAATCAATCTCCCACCATGTTAAAAGAATTTGATGGAAGAGGTTTCCAACCTCATGGATTGTTACAATCCTTAGTCGTTCAACTTGGGGGGGGAGAATTGTTTCCGTCGATGTCGAAGTAATCGATGCTCCCCTCAATTATAACTTGTTTCTATGCAGAATTTGGTTCTATGCTATGACTATTGTTCCTTCATCAATCTTTTGATGTGTCTAATTTCCTCATCAAGGAAAAATTGTGACCATCTATCAGTTAGATTACTGCACCTATGATGCTTGCACTCAAAGATCCAAAAATATTCCATTCTTGGGGGATTCAAATATTACTTATGAAAGTTTAGGGGTAGGTCTATTGAAATATTCTTCGCTCATGGGAACTTTCCCTGCACCTCTTCCTCCAACTACGCAACATATTGCAATGGTTAATATGATTTCAACTATGGTACATCAGTCCCTTGAATCATTTAATCCATGGATCATACCTAGTCCCTTAGAATTCAATTCACTAGGTAACACCATGCCTCTTAGTTCTGCAAAGATCGAGTACAATGCCATTCAATATGCCTCTCGTTCACCTAACCACCAACATGTGTTGGTGTCTAATTCCTATTTTTTACCATCTTGGTTAGATTCCCTATCCTCCACTTTCGATTACATCTTACGAATTTTTCCATCCGATGAATCCAGTATGTAAATGCTTAGTATTGAGGAGGAACCTTGGGATGACAACCACCATCGTTCATCCTTCCTTCCCATTTTGGATGAGATTGTGAAATACATTTCATCTATCTTTCCCACCGATATCGTTGACACTCCCCAATATTCGATACTCACTCATGATACAATCTCTGAGGGAAATTTGGGAAACATATCACAAATAATCAGTGTTGACATATCCACAAAAGAAGGTATTGTGGAAAACATATAGCTAGGTGCCAATTTTTCAACTGAAGAGATTGAAACTTACACTGCCTTGCTTAAATAATTCAGTGACATCTTCTCCTGGAGCTATGAATAAATAATAGGGATTGATCCTTCGATCATTGTGCATGAAATCAACACTTACCCTGGAGTTAAACCTATAAGACAGAAACTTCATCTAGTTAATCCCAAGAAAATTGTGGCAATCAAGGCCAAAGTAGAAAAGTTACTAAATTCTAGTTTTATTTATCCTGTACCTCTGACTGAATGGATTTCCAACATCATTTCCATCACCAAGAAACAAGGGACAATTCATGTTTGTGTTGATTATAGGCATCTTGTTACGAGGAAAATCACTCTATGGAAAGGGGTAAACCACAATAGACAGAATAACTGCAGAAATCAAATCTAATCCTAAGTATGCTATATAAATGAAAATGCTAACAAGACAAGATAAAGAGCCTGCCTCGTCTAGATGTTTAATGAAGACCACCATTTAGCACTTGACTCAAATATTTATACTTGCAACTTGTCCTCAACAACCAAGATACACAAGCATATGGTGATAATATATATTTTTAGGACATATAATAGCATAATCCATCAACATTCATAAAAAATATTCCCATGGAATAAAAATTCAAATATTTGAAAGATATTAATTGATCCAGGTGGATATCGGTGGCCACCCACCTTTTCCAAATGTCTCAAAACAGTTTTCTGGCCATTTTGGCAATTTACTATTTTTAGCAGGTTTTAACTTTCGGGGCCATTTTGAGGGTCCAAATGAAGGTTTTTCGAGATCGAGGTTCTCATTGATATCCTAAGGCATACTTGAGCCCCCAAAATGAATCTCCTCGACAATACCTTTCCAACGAGCTATCACCCGCCTAAAACGGGGATCGTATGCAAAAGTTATGACCTTGGGAAGTTGATGTACTCACTTACCCAAACGGGGCCCACATGACTTTTGGCACTTCATCCCATAGGGTTAGGTTTTTGGATGTCTAGGACTTTTGGCATTCTCGTTTATTGTAAAAGGGCCTTCAGAGCCTCATTGTAATCATCTTCTTGCGAATGCGAGTAGCGATCACATCTCTTCTCAGAGATAAGTTGCCACCATTCTAGCGAGTCTTTCACTCTGTATTTTTATAGACTCTGTACATTTCTTTCATTAATAGAAATCATGTATTACTGTATATCTATGTTTATGGTTGCATCTCTGTACATTTCTGTTATATTATTGAATATCTGCGATATCTCTGTGCATTTCCTTATTATATCTCCGCTCTCATTTCGTGCCGAAAATAATCCGGATCATTAATTGGACGAGAAAAGACTATTTCTATTAAAATATGACCAACAGAAGTGTATGAGTGACAAACTTTTGTGTCCACGTGTCTCGGAACCGAGAAACTAATTCCCTTCCAGTTGGGCCTCCACCAAAGGTAAGATCATATAAGAGAGATAATGAGGTTCTCCATCAAAGAGGGAAGAGCTTGGGGGATGAACAATGTGTTCATACTTTAAAGGACAAAGGGATGCAAACTAAATATGAAGTGAATAATTTCTCCAAAGTAACTTTTCTCTCAAAAGTTGAATTCTCTCCACTTCCACGGTTTGGATATGGTCCATTTTATAGCCTTCAAATGGAACTTAAGGGTCGAGTCAGAACATTTTATTATATGGAAGGTCAAGGATCATGGATATCGTGACGTGATGTGGAAACCCGACACAATTTTTAATTTTGAGCACAAAAATAAATGTATGTGGGTTGTAGTGGTGCAACCTACGTATATGCATGTTGTATAACTCATAGGGAGCGTATATATAGAAACATATTATTTTTAGCTCTGGGAAGTGCAAAAGGGGACTTCAAGTCTGCATAGGGAAATGGAAAAGGCCTTCTAAGCAAGTTGTTGGGATGAGGAAAATATTTCTATAACAGATATTCCCTGATGTGTGAGGTCAGAGGAGTATATGTGATGGCTGAAATACATGATAATTCCTAGAAGTGGAGTAATGGAGACCCAGTTGGATGAACTAGTTGCTCATGAGAATATTACAATTCATAATGACTTTGTACACATGGTTGCCAATCTGAATTACAATGCAGATCCATGTGGAAAATATACCAAACAATTTTTCATGGCCATGAATAGGCAATACAAAGTAGATACATCCCAAAGGTTGTCATAGTCACGAACAAGGCCCAATGAAAACTAGTCTCAAAATCAATATGAAGATATTTTTATACAATGGAGTGCAATCTGATCTCCCATGATCACTGAATTCATATAGGTATTGGTCTAATGAATGATAGGAATGACTCAGGAAAGATGCTATTATAAACCGATGTCTTCAATTTTTCTACACGATCCGCCAAAGGTGCAAGTCTACATCATGTGAATAGAGGAGTTGAGGTCGAACACAATGAGACTTCGTTTGATTACTGTTCATTAATGTATATTGTTAACAAATGCGAGACAACCTACCGATAATGAAAGTAGGTATCAAGGCATTGAGTACATTCTTACAAGTGTGAATAAAGGTGTTGAGGTCGAACACTTGAAGAATCCATCGATCAGGATACATTGATGTATTCTCAATTGTGAATGACGAGAGAACCTACCACTAATGACTGCAAGCCTCTAGGTACTCATAGGACTCTAGGCCTCGTTTCCATAATAGATGAGCTAAAGTTGATGGAAGGAGACCTGATGAAAGGACAGAATTGATGCATCTCTCATCAGTCAGCATGAGGTACAAAGCAATAGCTTGATTATTTGGAGGAACTCGGACGAAGAACATGTTCACGAACTAATGAATCTGTGCATCTTTCACATGCACCAAATGTAAGTAGTGCATGAAAAGGACCCTTTGAATAGCATCCAATAAGGAAAACTATCGACAAAGGTGAGGAAACCACCAATAAGGCTAATGGCATCTAACACACTGCATGAATACAAATGTGTGAATATATTTATTGTCATCGAACACAAGGGAAACCCCTCAGTCAGTGACCAATGAGGAGATTTCAACTGTTGGGTTCAAGGTTGCCTACCCATAATGAAAGTAGGACCAGGGTGCATGGTAGGACTACAACTTTATGTAACTTTGAGACACACTGAGGGTATGGCCAACATGCAAAGTCAAGAATTCTTAGGAATGGACGACACAAGCTTATATACTTCCTTTGAACAAGAGCATGAGACATATGGAGGACTCCGACAACATATACTTAAAAATGAAAATTTGTGATGCAGGAGGCACCAATCAAACTCTACATAGGGACTGGAAGAGTAACCAGTCAGAGGAGTAAACTCTAAGTAATGAGATCAGCTTCCTAAGGTCATGCTAAACCCAAAATTTGGATGACAAGTGGACTCAAAATTTTGTGTTATGTTCAAAGGAGACACAACTGTGTAAAATCACTCTATGGAAAGGGGTAAACCAAAAAAACAGAATGATTGTATAAATCAACTCTAATCCCAAGTATGTTATATAAACAAAAATGCTAACAAGACAAGATAAAGAGCCTACCTCATCTAGACTTTCAATGAAGACCATCGTTGACCACTCAACTCAAAGATTTATACCTACAACTTGTCCTTAACAACCAAGATACACAAGAATATGGTGATAATATATATTGTTAGCACATATAATATCATAATCCATCAACATTCATAACAAATATGCCCATGGAATAACAATTCAAATATTTGCAAGATATTAATTGGACAGGAAAAGATTATTTCTATTAAAATATGATCAACGGAAGTGTATGAGTGACAAACTTTCATGTTGGCACGTCTCAGAACTGAGAAACTAAGACCCTTCCAGTTGGACCTCCACCACTTCAATCCTTCACCAAAGGCAAGATCATATAAGAGAGACAATGAGGCTCTCCATAAAAGAGGGAAGATCTTGGGGGTTGAACAATGTGTTTAGACTTTAAAGGACAAATGGTTGCAGACTCAATATGAAGTGAATAATTTCTCCAGAGTAACTTTTCTCTCAAAAGTTGAATTCTCTCCTCTTCCATGGTTTGGATACGGCCCATTTTATAGCCTTCAAATGGAACTGAAGGGTTGAGTCAGAACGTTTCTAGTATATGGAAGGTATAAAATCATGGATCTCATGACGTGACATGGAAACCCAACACAATTTTTAATTTTGAGCACCAAACTTGGTGTACGCAGGTTGTAGTGGTGAAACCTGTGTATACGCATGCTATATAACTGATAGGGTGTGTATATGTGGAAAAATATGATTTGTATCTCTGGGAAGTGAAAAAGGGGACTTCAAGTCTACATAGGGAAATGGAAAATTCCTTCTGAGCAAGTTGCATGGGGTGAGGCAAATCTTGCTATAATAGATCTAAATAAGGCTTGTATGAAGGACAATTACACTACGCTCTTTATCGACCAAATTATCGATAATTATGCCGAAAGTTTCATTTTCTCTTTTATGGATGGATTTTATGGCTATAACCAGATTGATATTTTACCTATTTATCAACACAAAACAACCTTCATCTTCCCATGGGGGAATTTCGCCTATCATAAATTACCTTTTGGCCTTAAAAATGTTGGAGCCACATTTCAGCGGGCTATGTCGTATGATTTCCATGACATCAAACATGTTGTTCAACCCTATCTTGATGACTTTCCAACTCACTCAGCTCCTCGACGGGATCATATTGGTCATCTAAGAGAAATATTTCTTAGACCTAGGTTTTACAACATACGTTTGAACCCCCATAAATGCATTTTTTCTGTTGAATCGGGGAGACTCCTCAGCTTCGTAGTGTCCAAAGATGGTATTAGGGTGGATCCCTTAAAATTCCAATCTATTATCATTTTACCTCCTCCCAACAATCTTACCCAACTACAAAGTTTGCAATGGAAGGCAAACTTTCTTCGTCATTTTGCAGAAAGATGCCCCTTTTATCTGGGATGCAACTGCTCAACACTCATTTGATGTTTTCAAGCATGCTTTAACAAATACATCTCTATTACATCCCTCCAACTATACGAAAGATTACATCCTTTATTTGACTTCCTCTGCTTCCACTATAGCCATGGTGTTAGTACAAGAGGATGATGATGGTGTCAAACATGTGATCTACTATTTAAGTAATATCCTTTCAGATCCTGAACTTCTTTATTGACATGTTTAAAAGTTGTCTTTGTGATCCGAAAAGATATTTTAAATGACAATGGTTGAGTTATCTTGCATGGATTAAAGTACCATTTAGGAAATTAATGAAAGAGGAAGAATGATAGAAGAAATATGAAAACCATAAAGAAATATACAGATCTGAACATAAGCATGAAGAACAACAAACCATAAAACACAAAAGTGATAACGGAGTTCAACAATCGTGCCTACGTCTACGGGCCTTTGTCTTAGTGAGTGATGCTTTCTTATTTCTATTCAAAGATTTAAAAGTACATCCCAGTAGTGCCAAAAAGGTTACAAACTTATCTAGTCTTATTCTACTAGATCTCTAGAACCCAACAAAACTAACGGCATTGAAATTGGATGAGCAAAGCTCCGAGAAATAGCCCAAAAAGGTTCTCTCCTCAACAGCTTCTCTGCATAAAAATGGATTTGGCTTGGCAATTATTCAGCGTAAACATGTTCTGAACCTCTTTCACTTGGCTTCAAGATCCTTTTTTTTATATAGGCCTGAAATTGGTAACCATCTCCCAACTTCTCCCCAAGATATGGCCTCAAAAAGGGCCCAAGATCCCTCAAAAATGGATTAAATCTCCCGATATCAAGCTAAAATCCATTTAAAAATCATACCATAATGTTTAAAACCCATTTCTAGGAAAATAATCAAGTGCAACCCCTTTTTTGTGGGCTCCTAGTCACCTGGCGCGCTCCATGTGGCCTGGCACTAGACTGGGCACAGCCCCCTAGTCTTTAGGCCCTTTATTCTCGGCTCATGGTCACACCTATGGCCATGTGGCCTTGGGCTTTACATCCACGTGCTTACAACGGGTATATTCCCTGATCTTTAGCATGTGGTTATGTACCTTGGTCGGTGGGCTAGCCCGACCGACTGGAGCTAACCCCTTTACCTCTACGCTATGGTTTAAGTCTCATTCATATACGATATAATCATGATTTGGGATATCTGGAATGGACACGTTAACACAGAGGAGGTCCAGGTCACATGGCGTAGTATTATGGCATAGCGTCGATCTGTGGACTAGCTCCATAACCAACGAAAATTGCACCCAAAATGAATAGTGTTGTGGTTATATGATAGGGTTATATGGAGTGCTCTGGGGCTGGGGCTAGGCCCTAGCCCTTAATTTTCCCAATGGTCATTACATTTCAACTTAAGTATAAGTTTAAAACCATATCTTACAAGGAACACCTACGGGCGGGCTAGCTATCCCAGACTAGAGCTCACGGGTTTGAATCCCGTTGACCAATAAACTTTTGCCACAAAAAAATGACCAATAAATGGGTGCCAGGTGACAACCCATTACTGTTCCATATGGAACCACGCTATTCGCTGAAAACATGCCACGAGTCCATCGCCCATTCGTCCACCTATCTGCTCAGGTGTCAACCCATTCACCTTCCACGGTACCTTCCACGTGTCATACGGTTGTACGGCCCTGCCACATCAGTTGTACATATGTTCCACGTGTCACCCTTGTATTGGTGACCTATGTCAAACTCTGATTGATCCACCTGTACCTGTCCATGTACCATAGCACATCATCTGTACATTCGTACGACCTGTATAGTCAGTTGCCACGTCGAGACTGTACGGACTGTATAGTTGGCAGATTTTTGCTTGTTTGGTAAAATGAACAGATCATGATATCTTGGTCATACAATGTCTGTTTGATCCTGTTCAAGTTTATTTGGGTTCATAACTTCGAGGCTTGTTCACACGTCCATTTTGAAGAGATTTTGATCACTTTGATTTTTATGCCTTTCTGAGCCCCATCTGGCTCTTGGATCCAATTTGGGATCATACCTCCCCACTAAAGACCTTTTGGTCCTCGAAAAGGTTACTGACCAGTCATCAAGTGTTTGATAGGCCACCCAACTTATTCTCTGTCTTTAAACTTTGTCATGTGCACCTGTCTCATCAAGATAAATTGTAAAACAACCATGATAACTAATAGCATATTGTTATCCATTTTTACCTTGTCACATCTTACTGAAGCCATTATCATCTATGTTGATAACATTACTAATGATAGCATAAAAAATATGACTGTAAATGAGCTAATATGTTTGTAATACTTGCACGAAATTAGCTTATCTAGAAGCAAAGTGTGATTGATCTTCCATTCTACAATCATCTCATGTTCTTGCTTAAGATCAATCACTTGATTTGAAACAATTATAGGTGTGTTTCTTCAATGACTTCCTTTCTTAATTGTTCCATAGTTTGAAGAGATTTATTTTCCTTTAAATGATGAGCATGAACCACATATTCTTGACTTTCTTTGGTTAAATGATATTGATTCTTTTCTCTGTAGAAGATTGCTTTACAATCATACAAGTAAGGACTGCCTAAGAACATTCCACATTCATCGAGTGGAACCACATCACATGTTACCTCGTCCACAAACTTAGATGAAATTGCAAATTTAAATGTGCATTGCTTTGTTATGTGCAATTGATGATCGTTGCTTATCCATTTAAGTGTGTAAGGCTTATGATGCATTTGAGTGTTTAATCCCAATTGTTTAACCAGTTCCTCTGAAATTAATTTAGATTGAGATCCACTATCTATCAATGTGTCAACCTTAGTGTGCCTCATTATGACCCTTAATTGAAACAATTTACTTCTAGAATCAAATCCATCACCAATTTACCTATCAAACCAACCAATGAGACTTTAGATTCATCATCTGAATCTGATCCCAAGTCTATTGTTCTTGTTGTTGTTGCAACTGTTTGCCTCCCTTTCTTTTATTTGAACTACTTTGGTCTCTTCTCGGGATGCAATTGCCAACAACATTCCTCATCATGCCCTTCTTTCTTGCAATGCTTGCAAGAGGGCTTATCTTCCTTTCTTGCCATTGAATTTTCCTTCTTTCCATTCCACTTCCTTTTTTCCTCTTTCCTTGAAGATGATTCCCCTGATACACTAACCCATGTTTTCCCTACTTCAATTTATGTTGCTTGAACAAAAACCTCATCAAGATTAGTAGGTCCAAACATGAATACAGTGTTTCAAATATGTGCAGGTAAACCTCCTATATACTTCATAAGAGTTTCTTGGGTATGTAAATGAATATCTAACATCAATTCCATTTTACGAAATCCATCTATGTATTCTTGCACTGTTGGTCCTTTTCTTAATTAAGATCTTTTCATTCAATTAAAGATTTCTCTTTATAACCCAAAGGATAGAATTGCCTCCTAAGTGTAGAAATAAAACTTTTCCATGATGGAAATACATTACCCACTTGTTGTGTACCATTTTGAAACTTGCTTTGCCACCAAATGAGTGTTGTGCCTGCAAGTCTAAGTGATTCCAACTTTATCTGAGTTTCCTCATCCTTGATTTGTTGCACACTGCAATAAGCCTCCATCTATCTGACCCAGTTATCAGGCCTCTCTGCATTGACTTCACTGTCATACATAGGTAATTCAAATTTCACATCAAGTTTTAGTAAAGGCATTTCATGTTTATGTTTATGGACATGTTTTCTTGCAGTGGATTTAGAACTTGAACTTGAAGAAGAAGAAGATGATGGAGAAGAAGGAGGTGAAGGAGGAATTTGAGGAGGATCCTCTCCTTCTTCACTTTTGACCTTTGAAGACTCACCCAGATTCAATCTCTTCTGTTCCAAGTAATCCTCATACAAAACCTTCATCATCTCCAACATGGGGAAGAAAGTTTTTCGAAACTCTTTCTCATCATGAGAAAGTCCCTCTTCTGATGCCATCTTCTCGCTTTGAGAAGTTCTCTTTATCAATCCAATCAATGGATTCTCTTCAATAATATTGTCTTCACCATGATGTATCTTTTCCCTGGTAATCATGCAAACTCAAAATCCAAACTTCAACTAGATATGATACCACTTGATCCAAAAAGATCTTTTAAACGACAATGGTTGAGTTATCTTGCATGAGTTAAAGTACCATTTAGGAAATTAATGAAAGAGGAAGAATGATAGAATAAATATGACAGGCATAAAGCAATATACATATATGAACATAAGCATGAATAACAACAAACCATAAAACACCAAAGTGATAACGGAGTTCGACAATATCGCCTACGTCTCTGGGCCTTTGTCTTAGTGGGTGAGGCTTTCTTATTTCTGTCAAAAGATTTAAAAGTACATCATAGTAGTTCTAAAAAGGTTACAAACTGATCTGATCGTGTTCTACCATATCTCTAGAACCCAACAAAACTGACGGCACTGAAATCGGATGAGCGAAGCTCCTAGAAATGCCCCGCAAAGGTGCTCTCCTCAACAGCTTCCCTACATAAAAATGGCTTTGGCTTGGAAATTCTTCAACATAAACCTATTCTAAACCTCCTTCCCTTGGCTTCAAGAGCCTCTATTTTATATAGGCTTGAAGTTGGTAACCATCTCTCAACTTCTCCCCAAGACCTGGCATCAAAAAGGGCCCAAGATCCCTCAAAAATGGATTAAATATCCCAATATCAAGCTAAAATCCATTTAAAAATCATAACATAATGTTTAAAACCCACTTTTGGGCAAATAATCAGGTGCAGCCCCATTTTTTTTGGCTCCTGGTCACCTGGCGTGCTCCATGTGGCCTAGCGCTAGACTGGGCATAGCCCCCTGGTCTTTAACCCCTTTATTCTCGACTCCTAGTTGCGCTTATGCCCATGTGGCCTCGGGATTTGCATCCACATGATTACAATAGGTATAGCCCATGATCTTCAGCCTGTGGTTATGCCCCTTGGTTGATGGGCTAGCCAGAACGACCGGGGCTAACCCCTTTACCTTCATTCTATGGTTTAAGTCCCGGTCATATACTATATGCTCGTGATTTGGGCTAGATGGAATGGATGCATTAACACAGAGGAGATCTAGGTCACATGGCGGAGTATTATGGCATAGCAACGATCTGTGGGCTAGCTCCATAACCAACGAAAATCGTGCCCAAAATGAATAGTGTTGTGGTTATATGACAGGTTTGTATGGAGTGCTCTGGGGCAGGGGCTAGGCCCCAACCCTTAATTCTCCCAATAGTCATTACATTTCAACTTAAATATAAGTTTTCAACCATAGCTTACAAGGAACACCTACATCAAGCGAGTTGGCTAGCTCAGCCCTACCAAACCCTTAGCTCGGACCAAAGGTCACGGCTTCGAATCCCATTGACCAATAAACTTTTGCCACAACAAAACGACCAATAAATGGGTGCCACGTGGCATCCCATGATTGGGCCACGTGGCACCACGCTATTCATCGAAACATGCCATGCATCCTCTCAACCTCATAGAGACCTCCTAATCCGACGCCAACCTCCATTGCTCCCTAAAAATCACCACAAAATCCTAGTGTTGGCATCCCCGTCAGATGTGACATGCCTATGTTTGCATGATGAAAACAAATGATTTAGATCCCTCATTGTACAAAAAAAAATACATATAAAAACAAAAAAAAACATTGTTGCAAGGTCATGATCTTTAATTTTTTACCTAATGCGTCCCTCTGTGCCTCTTCAGGGAGCATTAAATCCGTGTTTCCCCTAAAGTGAACTTCGACATAAGGAAAATCCTCTATAACCACAAGTTGCCTTCTCCACCATTCGAAGAATTCACAAGTAAAGTGGAAGGCTGAGCGTACATTCCCCAACCGAGGTGAAAGACTCATCCACCGCCCCATCCGAGACTCATATTTGGGGGGAAATATTCGAAATGGATCGTCGTTCTCCAAGAATTCGATCTCGAGTTTGCCAAATCCAAAGCTAAGAAATCATTGTTTTTTGTGGAATTAATTTGCGATCTTCCCGATACTGATGAGAATACTAAGCCTAGTGATTCCCTTCCCAATGAATCATTGTTCCTCATTAGTACATTTGATTCATGGTATGGAGACATTCTTCTGTATCTCCAAACCCAACGCTTCCAGCTAGGCATTTCACATGTATGTCATCATATTATACACCATTCAAAGTACTACCTTATCGTTGGCGACACTTTGTATCGTGAGGGTATTTATATTGTTCTACGACATTGCTTAACCCATGAAGAGGTTGAGTGAGTTTTAAATGACTGTCACCTTGGAGCTTGTGGCAGTCATCTTACTAGGATGGATACAGCCCAAAAAATCTTACGTGTCAGTTACTTTTGGCCTTCCATATTCAAAGACTGCATTGAGGCCATTAAAAAAATCCCACTCTGTCATATCTTTTAGAAGAAAGAACGTACCCACCCAGCTCCACTCCATCCAATTGTTTCCATCAGCACCTTCGCAAAATGGGGTATCGATTTCATGCAATGTAAGCCTACCTCATCCAGGGGGCATGGTTATATTATCGTCACAGTCAATTATTTCACTAAATGGGTTGAGGCTATGCCTATATTTCTTAACGATGGTCATACTACAACACTTTTCATGTTCAATCATCACTCACTTCGGAGTCCCATAAGCAATTGTAACCAATCATGGATCCCATTTCCAAAACTAGATGATGGGTGAATTGCGCACCAAGTTAGGTTTCTTTCATGAAAATTCATCCCCTTACTATCCTCAAGAAAATGGACAAGTTGAATCCATCAAAAAATTCTTGAAGACCATGCTTCAACACATGGTGGGGGTGAACAAAACCTCTTGGCATTTGTAGCTCTTCTCTACACTCTGGGCTTATCGTACTTCAGTTAAAACCGCTACTGGATTTACACCCTTTCAGTTAGTTTATGGGTTAGAAGCAGTCTTACCGATTGAATGCAAGATTTTGTCCTTAAAACTCACCATAGAACTCCTACCCCATACTTTTATAGAAGAAGAATGATTTTTATATCTAACAAAGTTGCATGAAACTCATTGTGATGTTGCTCTCATCAAAGAGACATATCAAAAACGCATCTAGAATCAATACGATAAGTCTTTTCAACCTCGTGCTTTCGCAGAAGGAGATCTGGTCCTAGTTTATGACCAAGATCATGGAAAACTTGGTGCAGGTAAGTTAGAACATATGTGGCACAGGCCATACATCGTGAAGCGTGTGCTACAGAGAGGCGCCTATGAGTTAGTGTATTACAATGGATTATCTCTCAGTGATCCCCAAAATGGGCTTTACCTAATGAAGTACTATGCATAGAATATCTCGCATGTGTGCTTTGTACATTATTGTACTATATATTTTTGGTTTGGTGTGTCTTTGCTTTTGCGTGCATGAGTTTTTCCCTATTCTCTAAAGCTACTTATAATTTTCTTTGTGCTTGAATGTGCAGATGTCATCATTCGTTCCTATCTATTTTGGATTTGTGGATGGAATTATTCGACATACCCATAACATCACTTCTTCAACTTGGGTCATCTACCACTCTGGCGAGTTAGTGAGTTTAGGAGGAATTTGCCTCAGATATGCAACCAATAACATTGTAGAATATCATGTCGTCATTGGAATTTTAACCAAAGCTTCTTCTTTAGGTATCTCTCAATTGATTATAAACCTTGATTCTCAACTTGTGGTCCGACAATTAAACTGTGAATATGTTGTCCCTAATCTAGTTTTTCTACATCTCCATCTAAGGGTTCGTCGTCTCAAAAGATCTTTTGAATTTTTAGAATATATACATATATCGAGATAACTTAATACGACTACAAATTCATTCGCAAATTATATGTTGGATTGGTACATTACACATAGATAAGAATTCAGAACATAAAGCATGTAAATAAAAACATCACATCATTTGAAAAAACATAAGTAGCCACAGTAAAACGGATATGTGTGTGTGTGTGTTTAAAATAGAAAAAGTGTGTCAAAATACATCATCCAAAAAGTACATAGCAGGGAAAAAATGTGGGCCATTATTCACATGAAATCATCATAAAAGACTAATGTGTCAGGAGACTCTACTTGTCTTTTTGCACTACATTGTGCTCAGCATAGCACACAACCGCTCTGGCCACTCTTCACACCAGATGACTAAGGCCTTCAGGCACCTCGACTGTATGTCTTTGAATATGTAAGGGTACATCTCGTATCCTCATGGAAGGAACACCCATGGTAAACCCACAGAGGTTCCTCTCCACCTCACGAAGTCCTCCTAATCCGACGTCAACCTTCGTTGTTGCCTGAACATCACCATGACATCCTAATGTTGGCATCCCCACCAAACATGACGTGCCTATGTCTGCATGATGAAAACAAATGATTTATATCCCTCATTGTACAACAAAAAAAAAATACATATATACATATAAAAACAATAAAAACATTGGTTCAAGTTCATGATCTTTCATTTTTTACCAGATGCATCCCATTGTGCCTCTTCAGGGAGCACTAAATCTGCGCTTCCCCTAAATTCAACTTCAGCATTAGGAAAATCCTCTACAACCACAATCTTCCTTCTCCAACATGTGAATAATTCAGTGGTAAATTGGAAGGTTGAGGGTCCATTCCCCAACCGAGGCGAAAGACTCATCCACCGCTCCATCTGAGGCTCAAATGCAGGGCATGCTATCAATGCAACCTGCAGTTACATCTATGGTACTCACTCTAGAAAGAATGAAACCAAGAAAGGTCCATATCCAAATTGGTTATGTATGTCTATTCTACACTTAGAGATTTTATCTTTGATGTTTCTCAAGAACCCTACACTCTAGTTAAAAATCTTGGGCTCTAAGCATTGAATAGCATATGATATCTGAGATTTGCAAGAAAGATGGGCACTAGTGCTTCCCACCATTTTATTGATAGTAAAGAGAATGGATCATAGATATAGGTTCATCACATCTTTGATGATGATTCTCCCCCCTACTAATTTTGATCCTGGCACACAATACTAGGAAACATATGCCTCTCTTGGTTGTGGAGTAGACCAGTGTCCAGAAAAAATGATGGGTGCCCCCCTCTTCAAGATTGTCGTCGGGAAATACATGTCCTTAATGTCGATCTTGATCATATGAGATCTTATTTGGAACATTTTCTCATCGTTGTCCCATAACCCAATCAGATCATCGAGCAAAAGGACTTCTTTTTTCATGTTTTGTATCTTGAAGTACTTCATCGAGCCACAGTTTCATAGAGCTTCCCTCGCTTGAGGATATTTTAAGGCAGCCATATCGTTGAATTCATGTTCTCTTTCTTTCCATTCAATCATATTGGCTATTGAAAATCTACGAATCCACAAAAAAATCACACTATCCAAGTTTCAAAAAGAGAAATTGCTTGTTCACAGCTTAAAAACTGAAAAAACAAATCATTTTTACTCCTAGTGCTCCCTGTAAAGCAAAAATAGAGTGCTAGCGCTCCCCTAGAAGGCATACTAGGGCGCTGAAATCTCAAGCAACGCCCCCCTCAATTTCTTAAGGGAGCGTCGATCTTGTTCGATGCTCTAGGAATTTCTAAGGAGCCCAAACTGATGAAATAAAGGCTGAAATTGAACAAAAAGGCAAGAAAATGAATGAGAAGGGCCAGAGTACCAACCTGGTCCAGATGAAATTGTGAATGGTCACTTGTAGCTCCCGTAGTCAATGTCGAAAAAATAGCTCCAAAGGGGAAAAACTCAAGGAAAAAAGAAAATGGTAAAATGAAAGGTGAAAATGACTTGTATGTTTCCCTAATTAACTTTTGAATATTTCCAAATAGAGTCATTTACACCCTTTTTCATATTAATAATATTTATTTTTGAGTTTTTTCCTAAATTATTGTCAATTTTTAAGTAACTGCTGACATTTTTTGCCCAGAATAACTTGATTACACAGGAAATTACCGAGCACATATATTTTGATGACCTTATGATGATTTTGAGCAAACTTAGTCATACTTCGAGCTCATTAAAATACGAAGAGTCGTCTGTTGGGCAGTAGATTACCCTTTTTTTGGTCCCAGCAGACTAACTACGAAAAAGGAACACTCTAGTCAATCTCAGCTAGAAGAGTTCTCTGTCATATCATTTTATAATTTTTTGGACCTCGGAGACTAAAATCATGAAAAAGGACAACCTCGGATTATTCTTTAAGTTATTTTCAAACTCCCTAAACATGAAAAAAAAAACGATTTTTCCTTCTCTGGACTCTAAAAACTACAAATTGAAGGGCCCATCTGGGGATGAAACCTTACTTCTTCTAGTTCATTAATAAAAGGAAGAGGAACTTACCAAAGTTGACTTATATCAACATGTGTTACCCTCCTCAAGCTCGTTAAATGAAAAAGAGGTACTCATCTATCGGGATGGGGGGAATTTTTAAGGAAGTGGGTCAAGTTTCTTGAAATCTTTTAAGGCATCTCTTATTGTCACCCTTGAACACGGAACTTGTTTTCACCTCACCATACACTTGGATAATCCATTAGCCTCCGCACTGATCCAATCCTATGATTCTTACTATTCCTTTGGCCCATCCAAAGATTGCCCCAGCACTTGTTGCATTATGTTTTGGTCCACTCTGAATCTATGCTACCAAGTCTTATGTTGTGACTCAGTGTCCAAGGGAAGTATTCACCTCAAAATTTGGCCATATAAAATGTTACCAACTCCCATACCCATGCCATTCCCTTTTCATCTACTATATATTATCACTTTCCTGTGGCGAGTTTCATGTTGATTGATGGGGGATACATCAATTCCCTCCTTCGATGTTTTTCTTTCGACTTCAATAAATTATCCAGGAAATAGACTTAGGAACACATCAATACCTTGGGACTTGCATTCCTCAATAGCAGGCCTCCTCGCATTCGGAAGTGGGTATGCATAAATGACCCATGATTGATTGTTTCCATGAGTGTTTGACTTCATATCATTATTCACATTCATTGGATTGTACATTAAAAGTTCTTTGAGAATCATCGGCATCAATGGTGATTTCTCTCACACTTGTTAACGGTATACCTCAATGACCGGTAATCAAGTGGTTTTTGTCATTTTTGACATCAAATCACCCATTCACATGGACATAATCGTATTGTTATAGGATCGAGACGAAGACCCTGGGTTGAGTATTCATCTGCATATACACTTTACCCAAGTTTCAATGGTGATTATCCAATTGATATACATGTTTTAACATAGATCCACTTTGTATTGGTCTGTGGCTATGTTCTTATCACATCGTAGCTCCACTATATATTCTTTCATGGCTACAATAAAGTCATGTCATAGAGAGATGTATCCACATTGTATCTTTGGTGGCCATCTCCTTAGTCAATATAACCATGGATTTGCAATGTATTTATTGGTGGTTGTGCTTTGAGTCATTTATATTCCGAGCATAGGTATGCTTGCCTCAGGAATGGAACACATATTAACATTATTTGATGGGTGTCTATAGCTTCTACCAGGTTCTCCAACTCCATACCCTTGCTTCGAAGAATCTACAAAGTGTTTCGTCCATCAACATTCATTTTTTGACTTCACACTTTGGGGGGGAATCTGTTACACATCAAAATTCCTCACTTTGACAGTGTCGCAAGTGTCACATTTTCATTGCCGTAAGTGTCGCGAGTATCGCAATTTTATTGTCGCAAGTGTCATAAGTGTCACATTCTCTTTTCCATGGTGTCTCATCTCAAACAACACCATGAAAACACTTTTTACAACCCCTAAAACATGTTAGAAGAAAAATCTCTATCATCTGACAGTCAGAACAAGTATTTTTACTAGGGATTTACTCATCTTGGTGAATTTTTGGAAGATCAATGCTCCCCTTCTCATACATAGGGAGTGTTAGTGCTCCTTATCCATATCAAGGGGAGCATTGTAGCACTTTGTTGTCCATTTTAAAGGAGCATTGAGTTGGTTGAGGGAATCTTGAAGGAAATCCCACTTTCCTCTAAACACATCTATGGATGGATTGGGTTAGTTTGGCTCGAATCTAACTCCAGAGCTGCATATAAGGAAGATATCACAACTATTGGATCCATGTCCTCAACTAATTCAAAATATACCCAAGGTATTTGAGCCTCTCAAAGCCTATAAATGGAGGAATTCCCATGGTGAAAAGAAGGAGAAATCAACAGCATTGTTATTTTGATTATGGATCTTCCGAGCAAGGTTTGGATGAGGAGGACTTGGAGAGGTGGTTGCAACATCATTTCAAGATTGTAAGTTTCCTTTTAAATTTCTCATTAATATACTTGGCTTATTTCCTTCAAGTATGTGTTTACATGTGTTTGTATATTCTTGTCTTAATCTTCGTAGATCGATTGATTTTGTCTAATCCATTAGAGTAGGAGATAGTCGTTTGTTTCTTGTTGTCCATTGCATGTATTGTTTGGAGCTCATTGATTGGAGAAGCATGGAAATATTTCATAAATGATGTACATCATGATTCCCCTACTTCTCTCTCTTTTTATGGATAAAATGAATCTATAGGAATGGTAGTGTCCAAATGTAATTTTCTGTCTTGGTAGAGGGGTCTGTAATCCAAGGGAAAGTTCACCTATCCATGGGGGAATATTTTATATAACATAGTGATAAAGATAAGGTTTTGTTCTTATAATGTAAGGATTATAAGGGTGCAGGATTATTGGTGATAGGGTTCATAAGGTTAATGGTTCATAGGCTTTATAAGAGCTAGGGATAAAGGGTTGTAAATTTTATAGCTTATAAGGGTTAATTGTTAGGAGTTATAATGGTTACATTATTGTGGCTTAGGGATTACATGGGTTATGTAATATAGGGTAATAAGGAGAGGAGCATCAAAACAACATTACTTTCCTTGTTGATTATTCACCTAGTTTTAGAGACTTCCCTGGCTAATTCCCCCCGCTTTCACTAATTCACCTAACCCATGTGGAATATGTTATTTAGAATATATACACTTTTTAATAAAATCAAACTAGTCAAATTTGGGAATCCTTCAAAGGAAATACACAATACACAAAGAAAATGCCTTCTTCATTTTACTTTCTAAAGATTAAATATGCATCATTATATTTTAACCCTCAGACTATACAATATGCCACCTTGTTTGGTGATTATTTTTACGATTCCTTCATTTTCTTTTGCAAAATTAGATGGGAATCAAACCCTTTGGAGATCCCAAACCATAAGAGCACACAATTTGAACTTAAACTTCATCCAATTAAATATCTAACTCGTCAAGATTAGAATTTGTATCCAACCATTCATAACCATTGAAAGTATTGTCCATAACCACATATGAGATTTCAAGCACTAATTCATCATCAATATAATCATCATATTCAACCTAATGCATAGGGTTTGATCCAATGATTGGGTGGTCAAGTTCATGGACCTCTTGGTATAACACTTATTCTTTCTCTCTTGAATATTCTTCATATTCTTCATGAACATCCTCTTTTGTCCCATACTTTACATGACTTCTTCTTGAATCAAATCAAACAAACAAACGACCAACCTCCTCTCCTTGGCACCTATGAATAAAAGACCTACTCACATCGACTTGGAAGGACATAGGGCTTTGTACTTGGCTCATACGTAGTAGTATTAATCATGGTAAATACATTATCATGATTAGTAATAGTCCTTTCATCACCTTGAAGCAAAAATATGTTCCACGTGACCTTAAAGACAACCACATTGAAGGATTTCAAGTCTATATCCAATATATCTTCTAGATATCCATAGTACCGCAAATTATATGTGATAGGATGTCTATTGCCCCTATGAGAAATACTAATAACCTAGAAAATTGTACTTATCGCACTTTTAGGTTTTCTTCTTATCATCCAATTGTTTGGTGTGATATTTTCTACCATTATACCACATATCTTTGTCAAGTTTCACATGTATAATTGACGTGTTATAAATTCAATGTCATGAATTGACAAATATATGTATGAGAACATTTGAGGGAAAAAAAAACACAAAAATGGGAATTAAAAGATAAAAATCAATGGGAAATACTTACAATTACCCTCCCCCCCCAGTCTAAGGGTAACTAAGGAGTTCATATATCAAGGCCCACGGATATTAGACATGGAGTGTTGAGTGTCAGATTGACTAGTAGAGCCCGCAGGGTCTCTCATATTCATGTTGATCACCACTCATCACCAGCAATTGAGAAACATCCACTACATCGGTTTAGATCCCAGAAGACAATGGGTATTGCTTCATTAGGTAACAATTTTGGTCTCATGGTAAGTGTCACTTTAATATCTAGAGCATTTAAACATGTTACAAAGAGTCCTTTATTGATTATGGAACGTTTGCTTGGAAATTATACCTTTTTTCTAATTTCACCTTGGTGGTTGTCATTGTATCCTAGTAAGTTGGTCACCCTCAAGGAAATGGGTGCTACTGGGGTGTTCCTTGAAGGGTCATCGTACCATTCTCATTCATACTTTCCAATTTCCACACTTCTTCCCATATGTTTCCTCATCTTTTGGGTTTTCGGATTCATTGACCCCAAGAAGGGATTGTACCTCGTTTCATGGGAAGAAGGGGCTAAATACCTAGAGGTGTTGTATATGGAAAAATACAAAATCCAATCATTATCCTTCTAGATACTTTCCCTAATGTTCTGAGAGAAACAAATCACTTCTCCAGAAAAATCAAGGACCTTCTAAACATATAATTAATGAATGTCCTACTTGTTGAGGAAATGCATTTTGCAGTGTCTCTTACTTTCCATTGCATATGGAACTCTCTGTGTTTATGGATTCAAGTGGCATTGCAATACTCCTTAACTTACATTGCACATAGTACTCAATGTTCATAATATAATAAATTAAATGGCAAAGTCTTGGAAAAAGGTTTCATTGTAAATGAATGTGCAACACACCCTCCACAAAGGCACCCATAAATGAGACAATACAAACCCTTTTATGTCAAGAAACCAAATCTTATAAGCTTTACCCCAACCCACCTCATACTCACTACATGACTTAGATAGGGTCTTCTTCGGAAAAAATCCTTGACTAGGGGACTGGCCTACCTAATAAGGCACCTTGACACCTCTCCCATACCTAAATTTGGAAAAGTTTATAAGGTCTTTGAACATTTGTTTAATTTGAAAAGGGGGGTTTGATGCACATGTGCGGGTGGTTCTCTTATTAGATGTGTCTTACTTGGCATGATTCATATAACTTGTGGACCCTTGGAGGACATATTTTTTTTTCTTTGCAGGACCTTGCCCGATGAGATCTATTCGTGAAGGGACTATGCCACTTGGACCTTCATATGGGCTTGGAATCCCATGAGACGGATGTTAGACCCCATGTGTGGGGCACCATTGATGATGAGCATTGCACCTTGAGGCCGGAGTAAATTTCCTTGGAGGCACATTTTTCATCACCAAAGGACAATATTGTACCTTCACCCACTTGAATATTTTCCTTTGGATGCCTAGATGTCACCCTTTATCCCTTGATGTCACCTAGGGAATAGGGTTTAATGGTTCACATGGTGATTTTATGGGAGGAGGCACTTAGAATGGACCTTGGCATATCAGAGAGTGACACTTAACCTTTAGAGGCCAAATGATATCATCTTGGAGCCTAATTCCACCTCCTCTACCCCAATGTCACCCTCTTAGGGCATGATGTCACCCTTCTAGGGTTTCATTTGATGTAATTTTGTATACTTTGAAATTATGTAAAGACAATTTAAGGGGTCGGATCCTCTTATAGAGACATGAATTTTCATTGGAGTCTCTTGGATGGATAGGGTTTCCATATAAATATGGATAGACAAGATTCAATTTATCATCACATTTTGTTAACACATAGGATGTACAAGAGTGAAGGTTTTCTCTCATATTTCAAACTTTTGTTAGTCTAGTCTCATAAGGTATCTTTTGGTCCTTGTCAATCATGTGTTATGTATTTCTTATAAGTCATTAGTTTAAAACTTGTGAGTTGATTAGAGTACAGTTACAAAGTCTAGATTTCATGATGTTGGTTTTCATCATTTGTAAAGAGGGAAGGTATTGGTCATATCTGCATAATTGGGAGGTCACCATCAAGCATTTTGTCCAAAAATGGTGTATAAAAGGTTTTAAAGATCCACTTAATCGTTTAAGTGTAATGTCACCTGTCAAATCTCATCCATTGCAGACTCTCCTAGAAGTTCGCAGCAATTCAAAATACCTCGTGTACTAAATCATACATAATTACAATTTTGGGAACGTGGCACTTGGTGGATTCTTGTTTTCAGCGCCTTATCATCATCAAAAAGGTTGGGCTCAAAAGGAAGGTTCAACCATTTCATGATATTTTCATTTACAATTTTTTTGCTGCAGACTGTTAATCACTACAAATTGTCTAATCCTAAAATAGTTTGCACTGTGAACTTTCCAGTAGTAGCTAGTGGTGGGTTATACACTTAAAGCACTGATGGTTTGAATTTTTGCAGCAAGAGGGAGACATCATATGCCATCTCATTTTTATTGGATTGCATTTGTTGAAAACTAAGCATTCACTGCAAATACCATGTTTACACAGTGATCTGAAACCAAGGCATATCTCACTTTCTCTCAGGATATAGGTACCTGTTGGCAGAAGGGCAGACCTAGGGTTCAGCTCCAAGAGCGCACCAACAAGCCCTAGCTACTAGCCCTTTCGGAAACACATTCAAAGTAGATGCAGTCTCACCCGAAGCAGCTATGAGGGGGTTTTAGGACAGAGATGTCTACAACCAGGGGAATATCAAGTGGATCTATTACAATAGCAATACATCATGCATCTACCATTCAACAAGCTAGATCTATCCTTCACAGCTAGATTTGATCTAATACAATAAGGGAGGTAACAATATAACAGCAACATAGATCAAAGCATCAATCACACACACAACAATAGATGTACGTGGTTCACCCTCTCTCTAGGGATATGTCCACAGAACTGTGATTATGATTTATTAAGGTAAAGCATAAAGTTCTTATCTGCACTCTCAGCTAAAAGATCCTCTTTCTTCTCTCTCTTTCTCTCCCCTTCCTACGCACCCAGCTGCAGGACTTGACCTTCGCACATAGCATAATATCTTACAATACCAGAAGGCTTCCTCTCTCTAAGCACTTCTCCCTCTCAATACAATGATCCCTCACACAATACTATATCTAGATCAACAACAATATTGTACTGCAGAATTACCAACTCGTACCCCCTCGACCCAGGTCCTCTTGACCTTTATTTATACATTACAATACCTCACTGACAGCCTTAGGCTAAAACCTAGGTGCCAAAACCCTAAATACCAAAACCCTAGGTGTCTAAAACCCTAGGTCAACATGACCCACTTTTTTTGGGCTTCGCCAGCCTATCTTTCCTTCCTTCTCGCACGGTGCTCCAAAGCATCCAATGGTGGCTTTTTCCACTTGTTGAGTTGTCCATGATCCATATTCCTTGCTGATATGTCATCCTTGATATCCTCATCCAACGGATTGCATTTCCTCACTTCGCTCCATCTTTTCTGCTCTTTTTCTCACTTTGACCCAGTGATAGTCACTGTGTCTCCTGCGAAGTTCACTTTTTACCTTTTCTTACTTGTTCTTTACTTCCTTCCATAACCAAGGGCCAATAGGCCCCCAACACTCACCTGTGACTCATCCCAAGGCACTTCAAATCTGATCCTTCTCTATTTTTCTTCGACTTTGGATTGTGTAGCGCAACCCTTTCTTTTTTCTTATTGCCTCCTCCCCGTCCTTGTGCAAACTGTCTTTTATGTGGTTGGTACCCAGTTTCAACTACACCTGGTACCTATACCCTTTTTATCATGCTTTTACTGAGAGCTAGGAGGCAACTGGTTTTCATAGTACAACTTCAGTCGACTCCCATTCACCAATTCTTCCTTCCACTCTCTGTTCAATGTCTTCAGCTGCGCAACTCCTCCTTCTGGAACATAGGCAATCTCATACGGTACAAGCCAATGCGTTATGAACTTCCCTATATGAACTTCCCTAGGTGTTTTATAAACTTACTGTCATACACAAGTACTAAATCACTTTGTTTGAATGCCTTCTTCTTGATGTGCCTGTCATGATATGCATTCTCTCGTTCCTTTTGAACCTGTTGGGGGAATCCTACAATGAATATGTCTTCTTCTAGTTCAACCAACTATGCGAGCCTTTCCTTAATAGCACCAGTGTCATCCATACCTGTAAAGGCAGCAATTCTTAAGCTTGGTACTAAGTATGCCATCGGTACAACAGCTTCGAGACCATAAACCAACTTGAAAGGGGTCTGCATTGTTAATTTCTTGCAAGTGGTTCGATAGGCCCATAGTACTGCAGGTACCCTTAAGTCCCAGTCATCCCTATTCACAATGAAAATCTTTGTTAATGTTGTCTCCAAGATCTTGTTGAATGCTTCAACTGTTCCATTTGCTTGTGAATGGTAAGGTGTACTCTTATGATGGTGGACTGCAAATTCTTTAGTCAGGGCTTCAACTGTATTATTGATGAAGTGTGTACCTTGATCACTCATAAGGATCTTGTGGCATCCAAACCTAGTTATTATGTCATCAAATATAAAACGCGCAGTTGTATTTGCACTACAGTCTTTAACTGCTCTGGCTTCTGCCCATCTGGTTAAGTATTTTGTCATAGTAATGATATACCTTGCTCCTGTACACTTTCCTGGTGGGTTTATAGGTCCCACAAATTCAATGGCCCACTTTTCAAATGATTGTAGGGTCATATGTGGTGCTAATGGAATTTCATCTCTTATGGATGGTTTCCCAACTCTCTGGCATACATCTCAGGCTCTGGCATAATCTTTAGCATCTCTATGTAAGGTGGGCCACCAAAGGCCAGCTCTCAAGACCTTATGCACAATTTCTCTCCCTACGTAGTGTCCTCCTGTGATGCCTTCATGAGCTTCTGCAAGGATCAATGGCACTTTGTCTCCATAACACATCTTCTTAGTATCTCATCAGGTCCTAGTTTGTATAGCTGACCAGCTATAAGTGAAAAGTCTGCAACATGCACCACTAGTTGTTTCTTCTGGGGAATTGTATACTCAGTAGGTGCCATTCATGTTGACAGGAACTGGACTATGTCTGTGAAGTGGTCATCAATATTTCTAATTGCGAGCAGTTGTTCATCCGGAAGTTTATCCTCCAAATTGGTGGGTTCTTCGCCATGTTCCAGCCTCGACAAGTGGTCAGGACCCTTGTTCATTCTTTCTAGCTTAACTATGATTTCAAAATCATATTGTTGAAACAACAGAAGCCATCTACATATTATCCCCCCCAACACTGGCTTGTTGACTAGATATTTCAGCGCGGAGTGATCTATAAACATTTTAAAGTGTCCTCCCAACAAGTAGTAGCGGAATTTTTGCAACGCATACACCATGGCTAATCCTTCTCTCTCATTAGTGGTGTAATTAATTTCAGTTGTATATATCTTCCTGGAAGAAAACTCTAATGGGTGGTCGATCTCCCCTTCTCCCGATTGTGCCAGTACTTCTCCCAGTGCAATAGAAGACGCATCGACATGTACGTGAAACTCTTTGCTCCAATCTGGAAAAACCATAATGGGCGCAGTGACCATCTTCTATTTCAGTGTGTCGAAGCTCTGTTGGCATTCGTTTGTCCAGCCAAACTGACAATCCTTCTTCAACAGCTTCTCCATCGGTGTTGTGATTTGGGAATAGCCTTTAATGAATTTCTTGTAATAGCCATTATGTCCTAGCACAATGCGCAATTGTTTGACTGAAGTAGGAGGTGGAAAATCAACTATAATTGCAATTTTAGATGGATCAACCGGAAATCCCTTCTTGCATACAATATGGCCTAATAACACTCCAAATGGTGAGAAGAAGATGCACTTCTTCATATTCAAAGCAATTTGACACTGCCTGCATTTATCCAACATTAGCCTTAGACATTCAATATGATTTTTCATCAAACTAAACACAGTCCAGTCATCAAAATATGCTTCTAAACATTTAGGAAAAAATTCTTTGAATGCTTCGACCACCACCCTGGAAAAGATGGATGGGGCATTCTTCAATCCAAATGGCATTACTATATATTGGTAGGATCCCCATTCTGTGGAAAACTTGGTCTTGTGGTGGTCCTCCTTAGCAATCCGGATATGATGGTATCCTAAAAATCCATCTATAAAAGAATATACCTCTTGGCCTCCCATGTTGTCTAATACTTCATCAGTGAATGGTGTAGGGAAAGGGTCATGCCGACAGGCATCATTCAACTTTCTGAGGTCCACACATATTCTGATTTCTCCTGTCTTCTTGTCTTTCATGACCATAGGGATAATCCACTCTGACTCTTCGATAGGTTCAATAATCCCTGCTTCCAGCATTCTGTCGAGATCAATCTTCACTTTTTCCTTATATTTCGGGTTCAATATGTAGGGTCTTTGCTTGAATGGCTTCGCACCTGGTTTTAAAGGGATCCTCATTTCTCCCATAGGACCTTTGATACCCTTCATATTAGTGAACTTGGTCAGAAACAAGTCATGATACTCATGCAGTAACTCTGTAATCTTGTCAATGGTAGCAGCATCCCAATAATCTCCAACATTGGCAAGATTTGGTGTCTCCTTTGTCCCAATGTTGAATTTTTTAATCTTGATTGGTTGACCAATAAATGGTATCTCAACTCCTAGTCCTTCCACATTTCTTTGGCCTTTTGTTTCAGTGATGTTTACCTTCCTGGGATCATCATCGTCATCAACATTGATGTTGTAGCAACTCTGCAATTTCTGGAGAGGCGCAGTTCATTCATCCTCTTCTTGTTCCATAGGGAGGCTAGATGCTTCCTTGAATACCTTCTTTCTCACAATATGTAATGCCTGGTCTACTAAAGGATATTCACTTTCAAATAAAAAGGTGGTTACAAAGTTCTGAATCATACCTTCCCAATATGTAGTGACAAGGCGCAGCTCGACTTGAAGGTACCAGTTGATAGGGGTCGTGTCCAGTGTG
This sequence comes from Picea engelmannii, assembly GCA_009831015.1. Lineage (NCBI taxonomy): Eukaryota > Viridiplantae > Streptophyta > Pinopsida > Pinales > Pinaceae > Picea > Picea engelmannii. Next base: position 185,528 of record ML786953.1, read on the forward strand.
TTAACGAATCTGAGCACCCATTGTTCTCGAGGAATATCACTCCAGGCCTCTTCACAGCTTCGCACGTGGTCCTTTCGGAAACTTCGACCGGTATATCTTACTTCGCAACTTACTGCTTGTGCTGAGAACCGTGTTGTCATCAAGGTTCGACACTGGGTCCAGTCTGTGATATTGCTTTTACGTGTCCCCCACCATCTTTTTGGTGTGGCTTTTAGGGCCTCCTCCATTTCCAACAATATTTGTTGTATTGGTACACTTGTTTCAAAATATGATAGGAAGGCTTCTAAAGGGTTCAAACCATCAAATGTGGGTAAGTTAGTCATTATTGTGTCGATCCAGCGAACTTCTCTAGCTTATCTAGCACATATTCTGGTAGATACTTCATACATATGGTTCTTCCAGTTCTCTAGTTCTTCTTCTAAATCTGATGAGAACGCGTTGTCACTTCTACAGCTTAGATTCCCATCGAATGTAGGGTTGATGTAATCTTGTTGTTTGGCTGTTAGTTTGTAGATGTTTTTCAATTCATATGTGTGATCTTCTTCTCTGATGGGCTCTGTGTATCATGCACCTTCATATGGATCTAAGGGTGCAATGACCCTAAGGCCATCTCTTTCAAATGTCATATGTATTTTCTTCAAATCAACAACAGTGGAATTTTTGAAGGCCCAATCAATTCCTAATAATGCAGGGTAAGGGCAGCTGTCATCAACAATTTCAACTACCTCAAAATATGCAAAGGTTCTAACTCCGTTGATGTCCACAGGGACATGCTCTGATCATCTGAATGGGCTAACATCTTGTTTATTAGCCATCCTAAGTCTGATAGGGGAATAGATCAACCTCGGTTTTCCCATTAGTGCCCAAGTTTGCTTCATCATGACATTGACCTCCGACCCTAAGTCGAGGACCACATAGTCTATATCATACTCTCCTATTTGAGCATTCAAATGTAATTATTTATTTATCCTTCTCTTCTTACCAATTTGGTGTACTTCCCTATTCAGTAAGGGGTCTATCTTCCCTAGCTCATACTACCTGATTAAGTTATGTAGTTCTTGCACAACATTCTCATCTTGAATTAACTTAATACAAGTGTATAATAATTCAATGAGCTTACTAACCTCTTTTCCTTCTTTTGGCAAAGCCAATTGATCAAATGCCTGAGGTATCCCATATTCTTTGATTTATGGTCATGTTTTGGAGGAAGAACCTGGATATGCTTTAAACTCTTGCCTTGCTTCCTCAAAGATTTGTCTTTCTTTCTTCGCATCAAAATTTTGGGTCTTCTCTGCAACTTTCCTGATGCCTGAGTCTTCTGTGATCTTTCCTTGGATCATTCTATCCACCCCTATGGTAGCACCTCCTCGAGTAATAATAGTGACTCTAGGGTCTGCTCTGCGAGGTTTATCATAGATCAATTGCACTTGTGGGTTCTGTTGGCATCCTCGTCTTTCTTGAAGCTTGGATAGCAACACAGGGTAGTCCTCAATGACACGCTCAAAGGAGTTGCAATAACTACAAGTGGTACAAGGGTTCTGACAGTCCCTTACTAGATGTCCTAGTTGCGCGCAGTTATAATAGATTATTTTTCCTCGGCCTCAGCCCATTCCTCCTCCTCATCCTCATCCTCTGTATCCACCGCGAGGATTGAATTTTCCTCTTCCTGGGGAGTTATATTGCGCATTGTTTCCTTCTTAATGTACTTTGCCTTGGATCTTGTATATGTCTCTTGATATTTCATGCATGAGATCATAAGCTCTGCAATCTCTATCGTCATGCCCTATTGACTTACAGAATGTGAAATACAAGTTTGTGGGTGTCTGAACGTATTTCTGCATGTAATAGCACTCACCAAGGTGATGTCGATTTCTGCATACTTTGCACCAAGGTAAGGTTACTTGCTTCAAGGGTCTCGGAGCTCCAGAAGCCAATTATTCATTGAATAGAGTGCAGTGTTCCTTGTAATGACCTTCTGATCTGCATCTGACACAACAGATGTTTTCTCTTTTGTCTTTTCCCTTGTCTTTCTTCATGTCTTCGACTTGTAGAGACAAACTAGTTAGCTGACTCAAGATCTGACTCATACCTGAGTTGGATTCTCCCATAAGGGTTGATTCAAGATTCATGGCGATCTCCAATGATTCTGCTGCATCAGGGTGACTCTGATATGTGGTAAGAGAGCAGCAATGAACCATTCTTTGTTCTGCTCGTCCGGAATCTTAAAGTTCAATCTTCTGGTAAGGGTCTTGAATCTCTGATCGAACTCCCAAACAGGTTCGACTACCTTTTGCTTGATCTCTTTCAGCTCTGTAATACATTGGGACTCCGACTTAGGTTTCTTAAACTTTGTAATCAGCGCATTCTTGATATCATTCAATGGCTTAGGTTGCGTAAGTCCTTGGACAAGCTTCATGTACCATCTCAACGCATGGTCTCTCAGTGTAGTGCTAAACTGGTTTCTTTTAACAACTTTGTCGGTAATATTTTTAATGTTCCATACAGCCTCACACAGGAACCAGTGTTGATCAGGATCTTCAGATCCATCTCCTCTAAAGATAGGGAGCCTCATCTCATCTACCATGGAGTTGCCTAGGTTTCCTATCTGAGTGGATGTTGAGCTGCTAGTAATAGTGCTCTACGGACTATGGTGATTTGGAATGTTCTAATCACTTAGCGTTTCTGAAACAATAGGAGGATTGATATTACTTACTTCAGTAGCCTATGTAGTTCATGAGGTTTCTGGCTCGTTTCGGTGAAGTTCTTCAGCTGCTTCTTCATCTGGCCCCGTGGGTTCTGAATGTTCTTCATTTGTCATATCTGCCTCTTCTCCACTGTAGAAACCCTCTTCCCTATAGTTTTGCTTAAAGAGGTTCTCAAGGTGAACCCCTTGAAATACTCTTCCACTACGTGTATGTCCCTCTTCTATGTCGTTGTCGCTGTCCAAATTTTTGAACATTAGCCTTTTCAAATCTTCTCAATCTATTGTAGCTTCAAGATGTTCTTCTCATGCAACAACATCTTGAGTCTCAACTTCAGGAATTGTAAAAAATTTCCTTTGGGTCCTTTAAAGAAATATCTTTCAGCTGGTTGTATGACTCTACTCTGTCAACAGCAAACTCGGTGATATACCCTCCAATGGTACTATCAAACTAGTGATCTATTTCCCTGAATACAACGTTATCAACCCTTTTAACCTTCTAGATCAATGTCGATGTCCAAACTACAGGAGATCTAGGTATTATCTCGAACTGGGTATCTGCTAACCTAGCTAACCACTCATGTAGCTCTTGATGGATCCCTCCAAAGAATATCTTGTGAATGCCAGTAAAGATATATTTCTCCAACCAATCTTTTGTACTGATATTAGGGTTCTTGTTCTGGGCTTCAGCGAAGTCCTTCTCTTGATCTTCTATCCACTTTTGAATCTTTGTCTTCAATGGGAACCACCTTGACATTCCCTCATGAAGATTCATGTCCCAACAACGAAACCATTTGTTGGCACAGGGGTAGACCTAGGGTTCATCTCCAAGAGTGCACCAACAAGCCCTAGCCACTAGCCCTTTCAGCAAAACCTCCGAAGTAGATGCAGTCTCACCCGAAGCAGCTATGAGGGGGTTGCAGGACAAAGATGTCTACAACCATGGGAATATCAAATGGATCTATTTGTTCGACAACACAGGTATTCCAACAGAGGACGAACACCTTCAGTAACCACTCACATAACCAGATCAAAGATCAACACACCGATGTTTTCACGTGGTAAAACCCCTACGGGGAAACATCCACGGCCCC
>ML786953.1:197151-227443 GCA_009831015.1 Picea engelmannii
TATCTCTGAAAACCTTGAAGATGTTGAACAGACTGATAGATTTACAAGTGACAGTTTCAGATCTGCAGTGGTTAAGAAAGATAGCCTACAATGTCCAGATTTGCAAGGACTGTCTAATTTTCCGCTTCCCAGATTTGAATCTGTAGCATATGTTATGGGTAGCCCACATCTTCCAGACTTGTAGAAAAAGGAAATTCGCAGCAGATATGAAGAAGAAGGCGAGGATCTGAAAGGTCTAGATCAACAGTATGTCTTATATGTTTCTCCAGCAGAGATCCCGCAGCCTACATTCAATAGAGAGACCAATGAACTCAGCCAGCAGTAGTTTGGTTCTCAGTTGGACCAACAACGAGGAGAGGTATTCTTTCATGATTTTGAAGATCCTATTGCTAACCTTTTGGATTCTATCAGCAGCGTAGATATTAAGATATTTCTGTCAGAAGGAAATTGTCTTTATCATTTACTCCAACTTCTTTTCTGTATGATATGGCCTTCATTACTTTTCGGGTCAAGATCTATCATAATGACTGAAAATCAGTTTCTGACATGGCTTCATTGGAAGCATGCTTTCACTTGATCAAGTTGCTTCTACTGGTTAGTGTAGGGGTAGGTAAAGGAATAAGCTCTTATTATGAGCACGTAGATCATTTTCAGTTCTTGTTGAATAAGCAGAGCAGGCTGCAGGTAAGCTACAGGTGGGATACAGGTCTGCAGAGGTATCAGTGCTAAAGGCTTAATGACTCCATGCCCAATGCTAAAGGCTACTGGAACTACTTGTTCTTGGAGACTTCGCAGGGAGATCTCCATCCCAATTGGAGCCAGATGTTATCTCCCAAAATAGCACCGTCATTTTGGGAGATAGAATGAGTCAAAAAATTCATTTTTGTGAGTCTTGGCCTTCAAAATTTGAAATCTCAGCTTTTGGTGGTTAAAATGGTCTGTAAAACAACTAGTTAACCACCGAAAGCCGATTTTTTCGGTGAATAAGAGGCACATGTCTTGAAGTTCTTAACCACCGAAAAGCTTCTCTTGTTCAAAAATAAAAAATCCGTTTCCTCTTGCATACGCCAAATGTCCACATACAGGTCAATTAGCAAACCAATAAATTCTAGTCAAGTCACAAAGCTTAGCGTACCCAGCCATGAGCCATTCCACGAGATAAGTCACATAGCAGTTATAAGTCGACAACAACAAGCCAAAGGCACGCATAGTTGTTTGAAAATGCAACATAGTTTGGTCTATGGGTTTTCTTTTTACAGATTAAGACATCAGGTTGATTATGCAAAGGTTCAAGCTAATCCATTGGTCAAATACTAAGCTACACAACATGCAGAATGACCTTGCAACAGGCCACGTGTTTCATAGTTTAGTTCTAAACAATTTTTTCATTTATCAAGCAGGAACTTGCGTTGTGGTATTAATATTTCTTGCAGGACATTTGAAGAAAGTCACTCGCTCGCCGATCATCAAGCATACAATAGATAAATGTTGATATATTTTGTGCAGATGTCAAAAGAGGAGGCATAAATTCCCGATTTGCATTAAAGAAGTTGAAAAATTCAAACCTTCATCGTCATTTATCCATGTTTTGACTTCTGCATATGGTTAGGAAAATTTTGGTATATACAACCGTTTGAAATCATCACCAGGTCGTATGCATGAGGAGGTATGCGTGGTGGATTTCATATTGGTCATTCTGGCATTGGCATTCATACTAGACAAGATTGGGGACTACAGCTGGAAGGTATCCTACGAAGAAAATAGGGCTGCCACTAGGGAAGGGTTTCATATCCAGATGGCATGGTCGAGGATTTGCAGGCCATAGAGGAAAGATCTGTACAGTCTCTAAGATACTCATTTCCACCTGCTGAAGATATATATAGTGGGAGTTTTGACAGAGATTTGTAGCATGGCCATATGAGATATGATTCATATGCATATGATGTGTCAGCCATGGGATAAAATGTCCATATACAGCATTAGATGAAAACCCCAGATATGTTGAATCTGGAAACAGAGGAATTGCTCAAACCCGTCACAATTATTCTGATGATGAGTATGGAAACATTGATGGACCTTATGGAGCAGCAGGGAAGTCATACATAAAATGAGCAGCATCTATGGTTGTTGGGATTAACACAGGAGTTCCTTGGGTAATGTATTAGCAAACATACAAATGCGCTCTAGAGCTAAAAGGTTGGAAGCACAAGTTTCATGAAATCTCAATATAAATTAGACATTTTTACATCCACTCATGCATTTTGTTTTGAACAGAAAATGCAATTTCAACTTTGCAAAAGATGTTTTACAGGAAACGTTAAAATTGACATTGTTATGGGATGGGCTGAGGTTCAAGTACAGTATATATTCGTCACTCTTCTGCAAACTGTCATATCCTTCACCTTTTGATAAAGAAATTGGCAGCAGAAGCTTTGCATACCTTAGCTTTCAAGAATGAAGCAAACAAAAATCAGATTTTGGAATGCAATGCTCTTCTCAGCAGATAATGAAGATAATATTTCTGACATCACAAAGAAGGGCAGAGTCAATCCATTCAGGGATTCAATTTGAGCAAGGGAAATGTTAATTTGCCACCACCTGAGAAATATGTTGAGGAGGGAGAATTTCCAGCTAGTGACAGTTATACACCTGAAATGCCCACTTTTACTCCTAGGGTGGATGACACCGAGGCATCTAATGATGTGGAGGCTTTATAGAAGACCAACCATCAGCTCTTTCAAATGGAGGTAAGCCTGTAGTAATAGATGAACAAGAAAATGCAATAATGAATGAGGCTGGTCACAGCAATGAAGATGAGCTGCAGAAAGATGAAGACTATCTAAAAGATGATGATGATGATGATGACTTTTCTAGGAAGCTAGGTGGCATCGTCTCTTGATTAGTGACTTGTATTAGAAGATTTGTTGAAAGCTGTTTAGAAATCTATGCATGTATTGGCAAGCTCATCAGGGAACTGGACCTTGTTTTGATACAGCTTGCAGCAGCTCTGCTTGTTGATATAATGCCAGGGCCACATTATCCAGCAAATTTCTCTTTGTTGCAGTAGCCTTTGAAGCAGAGGAGCAAGAAAGGTGCAGATCACTTGAAATATCGCCCAGATTCAGAACTCGAGGGTTGTAAAGTGATAAATCTCCTTCAAGTAAATAGATTATGCATTACTTTGTCAAGTCTAAAAGCTATGTTTGGAGATACAAGTCAAAAGGGTCTCTTTCGCTAAATTTGTCCACTTTTGAAGGCAGAGTATCAGGGATCACATGACACATCATTTGTTTCTTATCTTCATGAGATCAAGTTTGGGAGCCTTGGAAGGCTTAGCTTCACTCCATCGACTGTCCAGCACATCAACACACATGAATTATCTCATTTTGAGGGCTTAGCCCTATATTTTGTAATTTCAGTTTCAATTACTATTTTTAGCATAGCAGATCCATGTTCTTAGGATCTGAAAATTGTTTGTAAAAGCTATAAAACCTGGGAACTCAATTTGAGAGGGGGTTTGATTTTGTTTTCTACAGGCTGCTACTGAAAGAAAAGACTTATTCTTATTATATGAAATATTTCAAGCTTCCCTCAATTGTGTTGTCAGATTTCTCTTTCCTGTCTCTGATATCTTGTGAGTGAATGTTCTTTGTTGATGCTCATTCAATCTGTATATGACTGTCATCTCATATGTTGATTGATTAAGTTGATAATCATCAGATATTTATTTAGTTATTAAACCCATTCTGCTTGTTTTATATGAGTATAATCTGGTTCAATAGCTAGTCCCTCTCCCATTTAATCAAACCTTGTCTAATTGCATGACTAGAAGGCCTTGAGAGATTTTATATTCCTAGACAGTCTTGCATACACAGTCCAGTTCTTAGGTATTCATCTTGATCCACAAAAACACATCAAATATTGAGAAAATATTTCCAAAAAGAGTAGTTACCAGGCATCTCCAACTTACAGCCTAGGAGAGTTTCCTGGAGTGATAACAGGCACAAGGGCAGACCCAGGGTTCAATGCTACAACAGTGCACCAAAAAAACCCTAGCTACCGGCCCTTTCGGCAACATCTGTGAAGCAGATGAAGTCTCACCCGAGGTAGAGGCAGGGGTGGTTGCAAGAGTCAGGTGTCTGCAACCTTAGTTGGGACACAGATCTATGATTATAACACTTAGCAATCACCTAGCATAGATTATTCATCAATATCCAACCCTTATGATACTTCGCAGATAGCACAGAGCATCGCAGTATGTACTTAGATATAAGATAATTCATCACTTATCCAAACCAAGATAGATTAGATTCAGCAGATCCATCACTAAACATACCAGATCTAACATTCATTCATATCTCAGAAGCACAAAGCATAAATAGATCTACCTAAACACACCAAAGCACTTATCAAAGGAAGAGACAAGCACATCAGGTTGAGGCACAGAGCACAACACACATATTTACTGTGGTTCAACCCCACCCTGGGGCTACGTACACAAAGTCTTATTATTTATTAGTTTCAGTTAATCAGGTTACATCACAGAGCCATCCAAATCCCTCTTCGCATAGGAAAAAAGATTGTGCAGCTTGCTAGATCCTTCTTCCTTGCACTACAGCACAAAGCCTTCTACAGTCTCTCACAGGGACTTGCACTCAGCTCAGCAAGTCTTACACAAAATGCACAAAGCCTTGATCACACAGATTCAACCCTTGGCACTTAGCCTACATCACTTAGATATACCATCCACTACTCTTCTATATAGCCTAGACATCTATATATACATACAAAATAGGCCTTGTTATCCCCACTTTTTAGGGATAACTAGGAGATCATGTCCCGAGGCCCACAGGTCCTAGACGTGGAGTACCGAGAGCAGGATTGACCTGCGCATGCCCCTGGAGGGCCCATCCTTTTCTTCTTCCATCAACTTTATCTTGTTAGCAGCAGCAGCATCCATCACCATCGGCTTGGTCCTATATCAGAAGAGGATCTTGCTCCATGAGGTAATTGGTCCAGGTATCATGGTATGTGTCACTTTTGATCATTGAAACCTTTAAATATATGCATCTAATTCCTTTTATCTCTAACAACTACTTGGATATTACATTGACCCACTTGACCATGATTGGGGGAATTGACAAGATGTCCTAGCAAGCTTGTGCCCATAGGTTTTGGTTTGCCACTGGGTAATTTCTGAAGAGCCATTGTCCGCTCCCATCATAGCACCACTGTTTCATCTTGTCTCCTGCTCATTTATCCCATTCCCCTTGTCCAGGCATTAGGTTGACCTATTTGTAGGATTTCACCTTATCTCGTGGGAAGAAGGGGATAAAGTCCCAGAAGGTAAAAGCAGCTGGTAAAAGACAAAAGCCTAAAATGAAACCTCAAGATGCTTCGCCCAGGGATCCCCGAGAAGGAAATAAAAAGCCTCTCAATAAGAAACAGGAGGGACCCAGAAAAGAACAAACAAGATCTAGTCAGAGGATAGGGGGTCTCATCACGAGCCAGCCTATTAGGTTCATGGGTACCAAGTAGTATGACATTGCCACCATCTGGTTACCATGCCAAGGCAGTGACCTTTGGTTGCATGGCCAAGGGAAAGGGGGTCTCATCATGAGCCAACCTTCTCATCTCTGTGAAAGTACTTGTGGGTGACACTGTTAGCTCTGGTCACCATGCCAAGGTAGTGTCCTCTGGTTAGCCTTTGAAGAAAAAGAAAAAACAAATAAAAGAATAAAGCAAGAAAAAGAATAAAGGAAAAAACGGGCTTGGAAAAAATGCATCCATGACAGGTACATCTCGCCTTCTACAAAGGCAACCACAGATAGCATTATGCATCCTTGACCCTCACTACACCCACATGTCTAGACATCCCCTAGCCACATCACCTCACTTACATGGATTGGATGAAATATTCCTGGAAACTTTCCTTTTCTTGTGGATACTAGCCCAATAGGACGTCTTGTCTTTTTCTCCAATCTTGTATTGCAGGTTTTTGTAATGTCTTTGAGTTACTGACTGATGTATCAGGGTTTTTATGCATATGTTTAATAATATTGATGATGAGATGTGATTAACATTGCTATGATCTCGGTGACTGATGAGCCCATGGAGGGCATATCTTTTGATGTGCAGGACCATGCCCGGCGGACAGGTACCATTTGGACTGGTACACATGGGGAGATGACCAGTTCGGACCTCCATGGGGCTGAAGAGCCCACCATATGGATGTTGAAACCCCATCATGGGGTAGAGACAGGATGGATATGGATCAGGGTTTTTACACCGAAGGGGAAGAGGATGTTCCATCAGAGGCACTCCGGTAGAACTAGACCTAGGGGTAATGACCCCTTTTCAGTGGAATGCTAGCCTTGGAAGGATTAGGATGTCCCCATCTTCACCATGACATCATCCATCTTCATGGACACTTTTGGAGGCATACTGGGCAGCAGTGGCACGTGTGGCATGTTGGAGAGGCCCTTGGGGGGCTAACGTTTTGCTCCTAGATGTCTCATTTTCCCTAGAAGGGGATAGCGCCTCCCTTGAAGGGGATTTTACTCTCTTTGCAGCTCAATTAGGGTTTTAATTTGACAATTTAATGTAAAAAGCAGTATTATTTTGACATTATGGCCTTGTCAGCCTTTTTATGACCTAAAAAGTAAAATTAGGTCATTGATACACTATATATTGAGGGTTTTGACTCTCATTTTATCATCATATTTCACTCACCACTTGGTGAGGTCTGAAATTTGCACCCTGTTTGGGTTATTGGTTGATTTGAGGAAGGCGCACTTGTTGAAGGAAGATATTTTTGTCATTCTCTGGTGTTTTTCTTGAAGGAAGGTGTTACAACTAGGGTTTGCATGATTATTTTCTTGATGATTTGTAAGTATTTTTCTGCAAAAAAATCTTGATTGAATGGTTGTAGTTTAATTTCTTGCATCTATTTATAAATATTGTTGAATCAAAACCCTAGGGGAAAAACACACAAGTAGGTCGTTGTCTCATGTCCCCTGATAGAAAAACTTTTAGCCATTGAAGAAGAAGAAGAGAGCCTAGCCATAGCTACACTCCTTTTTCTTCTTCCCTTAAGCTAGTCGTACCTTTTGACTTCAAGAGGAAGAGGACATCCCTGGCCTAGGTTATCTACACCTAGGACCATTTTCTTTTAGGGTTTGATGAAAGAGCCTTGCCTTAGAAACACTCTCCCTCTTCAAACCCTCTTGTCTTGACTTTGATTTTCATTGAGCTAGTTGTTTGTTGGCAAGGAGAAGAGAGAACGAGGCCTTGCTTTAGCAACACCGGAGTGAGCCTCTCTCCCCTAGGGTTATGACTTTGGATCCCTGCTTTAGCAGCACTTCAAAACTTATCCCTCTAGTCCTTTAAAATCTCATCTCCTTCAACTTTTGCGTTCTTCACCTGTGACTCCATTAACCCTAAGGCACTGATCTAAGACCTCCAACGTTGAAGTAGAATTGGATCCAAACACTCTCAAACCTCTTGAAATTGAAATCCTAACTACACTAACCCTAGCCTAGAATAACTTACTAACCCTAAGTTTCTAACGTCATCATTGAATATTTTATTTTTATTGCAGCAATGTTTTGACTTTTGAGTAATTGAATGGTAGTTGAAGGCATTAATTGAGTTAAGAAGTTATGTGTTACATTGAATGTCGTATCATTCAAGTATTTATTGATGAAGTGATATTAATGCCATTGTTATTTTGTAAACATTGACTTCATCAACATTTACTTTCAAATTGCTCATATTGAATATCAGATAGTGACTGATTTATATGAAGTACTAACCAAAATTGCACGTATTAGTTTCCTTGTTGTGTTGTCTCAAGCAGGTGCTCTTCTTTTCTTTGGTTATACTCTATTATTGGTTGTTTAGCCAGGACTCTCTGATTGGCTGTAATCTGTGAAGGGGAAATTCATCTTTGTGATGTTATCCTTTTCCCTTTCAAAACCCCAAGTTACCAGAGATGTCTCCCCTGGGCCTAGCCTCCCTAAATAGAAATAACCTCCCCATTATGGTGACATTGGGTGGGGAAGGTTCCTGTTTCGCTAGTTTGACCTACTACTCCTTATCCTTTCTTGTGTCTACAAACTGTGCGATAACATTTTGGCATCATTGTCAGGGAACACTGAGTCAATTCTCCTCAAACGAAAAATATTTTCGGTAAGCCTTGCCTCAAGAGACCTTATCTTACAAGCTTACTTGGCAACTCCACTAGAGTGTTTTCCCTTATCTTTTGATAGTTTCAAGAAAATTATCTGGCGACTCCATTGATGACGAAGCCAACAATGAATTCACAATGGGACCCCAAGAATTACAAGCCTTTAGACATGAGAAAAATCCTAGGATACCCACGACAAATGCCCCCGATAAAAGAAAGATGGCTCCCTAAATTCATTGGTAGTGATGGGGAAAGATCTCCCTTTCACGTGAATAATTTTTATTCTTATTTTGGACTCCATCCTGTCGATGATGATGCCGAAGATTTAGTGATGAAAATTTTTCCCACCACTCTTCACGAGAATGCTAAAAGATGGTATGATGATCTTCCTGATGCTAGCATCACCTCCATGAACTAGCTAGAAGGAGTCTTTCTCAAAGAAGGGGGCATAAGATTGGGAGACATCTCAGTACTGCTAAAAGGATTTGAGCATATAAAACAAAATGAGAATGAAACCCTACTTGACTTCCAGAATAGGTTTGAGGGCACTCTATGTCAGATTCCTAGAAGCCATCGTCCTGAAGACAAGTATATTGTCCATCTCTATACCCATGTGATCCTGGCAGACTTATGCTTGCCCCTCAGTAAAAAGGGCCCAAGGATGCTCGATGAAGATTACGACATGGATACAGGAATTGAACAAAACATCTCCTTATCTGGGATAAAATACCTCTTCACCTCAGGTACTCTTAGTATGGAAAGTTTGTTTTCCTGTGAAAACTTCGTTGATGATTTCCAGGAAGAAGGGGAACAAACCATCATTCAACAAGGGATTGTTGAAGACATGGCTGAGGAGATGGAACCCAAGAAAAATGATGAAGTATCAACCTATGCCCCTCCCTCTAATGAAGCAATCCAAGAGCATGTTTCTCCTGCACGACAAAAGGACGATGAGGTTAGTTGATTTCCTTTTCAGGATTCCCATGACACCTTATTCCATGTTTCAGAAAATGAAGGAGAAATGGAAGCCTTGAACAAAATGAATATTCCTTGTTGTACAATCAAAGACAAAGAAGCAGTCCATGAGGATGAAAAAATAATGCATGCTAAAAATACCAAAGTCCTCAAAGCTCTTGCACAAGAAGAAACAGTAAGTTTCCCTCCTCCCCAAGATTTTGATGCTTCTCTACTTTATGATGGGGGAGATAAGGAGAAAATAAATGTGTCCTTGAATTTTTCAAAACCCGCATGTTATGACACAGATAGTGATAGTTGATAACATTGATGAGTTCATACGTGTTGGGAGATGTAGGTGGGATATAGTTGGTTATGAAATGGAGCCCATCTATGACATTGAGAGTCATTTCCAAGTGTTTCCTTTAGAATTGTCACAGCAGATTACTCTTGATCAGTGGAAACAAGGAAATGAGATTGTTACATTTATTCTTCAAACACCCAAGGATGACCTAGTACCTTGTTTTCATGATGATTTTCAGTCTTACCTTGAGGGTTTTGATGAGTATCCCTCTGAGCACTTGGATTCTCTCCATGAATATGATTATCAACCACCGCCGTGCTCAGGTCTTGATAAAAGTAAGGACTTTCTTGGCTTAAAGGAGGATCCTTGTGACGACTTTCCCCAGCCACCTCCAATTACTTCACCTTGTTATGTTTCTATAGGCATGGTTGGGAAGTATGTTTTTTATTTTGAGTTTCCTCTAGGGAAAACCCTAGAGTCCAAGGGTTGGTTGAATATTACAAGCTTAAGTTTATCATATCAGTTTTTCAACTTTCCCTTGAGAATTTTCTAGTCGTCTGATACATCCTTGTCAATCCCTTCCCAAGCTTCAAAATGTGAGAACGTCCTAGGTAGCCAGTGTGCAGACCTTTTTAGTCAGTGTTCTAAACCTTGGGCTTTCCATGACCCTTTCCAGAGTTGGATTGAATACTTTCCTCAGATATGGACTTGGCAATATTTTATCCCTCCCACCTGCCTCTATGAGTTAGACTTTATGATTTCCGATGATATGATATATGCTCTAACCCATGTCATTTTTTTGCTTGATTTGTCACTGTTCTGGTTTATGACGAAGCACAAAGGTAGGTATTGTAGGACATTGTTGGATTGGCTTCACTAGTTGTTTGACTACACCCAACATCCAGCCAACAGGTAAGAAGTTTTCTTTCATCTTCTTACTCATTGATTGCTTCATTTTAGTATATATATCTATGTATGTTGGGGTGGCATTACCGCCCGATTTTTGTTACTGATGCCCCTGTCAAGATTGAGCAGGTCTGCAAGTTATTCCAGAGATGTTAAGGTTCTCATGTGCTCTACGGTGAGCACATGTCCCCGAGTTGGAGCCAGATGTTATCCCCACTTTTTAGGGATAACTAGGATATCATGTCTCGAGGCCCACATGTCCTAGACATGGAGTACTGAGAGAAAGATTGACCTGAGCATGGCCCTGGAGGGCCCATCCTTTTCTTCTTCCATCAGCTTTATCTTGCCAGTAGCAACAGCATCCATCACCATCGGCTTGGTCCTGTATTAGAAGAGGTTCTTGCTCCATGAGGTAATTGGTCTAGGTATCATGGTATGTGTCACTTTTGATCATTGAAACCTTTAAATATATGCATATGATTCCTTTTATCTCTAACAACTGCTTGGATCTTACATTGGCCCACTTGACCATGATTGGGGGAATTGACAAGGTGCCCTAGCAAGCCCGTGCCCATAGGTTTTGGTTTGCCACTGGGGAATTTATGAAGAGCCATCGTCCGCTCCCATCATAGCACCACTGTTTCATCTTGTCTCTCGCTCATTTATTCCATTCCCCTTATCTGAGCATTAGTTTGACCTATTTGTAGGATTGCACCTTATCTCATTGGAAGAAGGGGCTAAAGGCCTAGAAGGTAAAAGCAGTTGATAAAAGACAAAAGCCTAAAATGAAACCTTGAGATGCTTCGCCCAGGGATCCATGAGAAGGAAATAAAAATCCTCTCAACAAGAAGCAGGAGGGACCTGAAAAATAACAAACAAGATCTAGTTAGAGGATAGGGGGTCTCATCACGAGCCAGCCTATTAGGTTCATGGGTACCTAGTAGTATGACATTGCCACCATCTGGTTACCACGTCAGGGCAGTGACCTTTGGTTGCATGGCCAAGGGAAAGGGGGTCTCATCACGAGCCAGCCTTCTCATCTCTGTGAAAGTACTTGTGGGTAACACTGTCATCTCTGGTCACCATGCCAAGGCAGTTTCCTCTGGTTAGCCCTTGAATAAAAAGAAAAAAGAAAATAAAAGAATAAAGCAAGAAAAAGAATAAAGGAAAAAATGGGCTTGGAAAAAATGCATCCATGGCAGGTACAGCTCGCCTTCTACATAGGCACCCACAGATAACATTATGCATCCTTGACCCTCACTACAACCACATGTTTGGACATCCCCTAGCCACATCACCTCACTTACATGGCTTGGATGAAAACTTCCTGGAAACTTTCCTCTTCTTATGGATACTAGCCCAATAGGATGTCTTGCCTTTTTCTCCATTCTTGTATTCCAGGTTTTTGTAATGTCTTTGAGCTATTGACTGATGTATCAGGGTTTTTATGCATATGTTTAATAATATTGATGATGAGATGTGATTAAAATTGCTATGATCCCGGTGACTGATGAGCCCATGGAGGGCATAGCTTTTGATGTGCAGGACCATGCCCGGCGGACAGGTACTATTTGGACCAATACACATGGGGAGATGACCATTACAGACCTCCATGGGGCTGAAGAGCCCACCAGATGGATGTTGAAACCCCATAAGGGGGTAGAGACAGGATGGATATGGATCAGGGTTTTTGCACCGAAGAGGAAGAGGACGTTCCATCAAAGGCACTCCGGCAGAATTAGACCTAGGGGGAATTACCCCTTTTCAGTGGAACACTAGCCTTGGAAGGCTTAGGACGTCCCCATCTTCACCATGATGTCATCCAGCTTCATGGACACTTTTGGAGGCAGACTGGGCAGCAGTGGCACGTGTGGCATGTTGGAGAGGCCCCTGGGGTCTAACGTTTTTCTCCTAGATGTCTCATTTGCCCTAGAAGGGGCTAGCGCCTCCCTTGAAGGGGATTTTACTCTCTTTGTAGCTCAATTAGGGTTTTAATTTGACAATTTAATGTAAAAAATAGTATTATTTTGACATTATGGCCTTGTCAGCCTTTTTATGACCTAAAAATTAAAATTAGGTCATTGATACACTATATATTGAGGGTTTTGACTCTCATTTTATCATCATATTTCACTCACCACTTGGTGAGGTCTGAAATTTGTGCCCCATTTGGGTTATTGGCTGATTTGAGGAAGGTGCACTTATTGAAGTAAGAGATTTTTGGCATTCTATGGATTTTTTCTTGAAGGAAGGTGTTACAACTAGGGTTTGCATGATTATTTTCTTGATGATTTGTAAGTATTTTTCTGCAAAAAAATCTTGATTGAATGGTTGTAGTTTAATTTCTTGCATCTATTTATAAATATTTCTGAATCAAAACCCTAGGGGAAAAACACACAAGTAGGTCATTGTCTCATGTCCCATGATAGAAAAACTTTTAGCCATTGAAGAAGAAGAAGAGAGCCTAGCCATAGCTACACTCCTTTTTCTTCTTCCCTTAAGTTAGTTGTACCTTTTGACTTCAAGAGGAAGAGGACATCCCAGGCCTAGATTATCTACACCTAGGGCCGTTTTCTTTTAGGGTTTGATGAAAGAGCCTTGCCTTAGCAACACTCTCCCTCTTCAAACCCTCTTGTCTTGACTTTGCTTTTCATTGAGCTAGTTGTTTTCTGGGAACGAGGAGAGAGCACGAGGCCTTGATTTAGAAACACCGGAGTGAGCCTCTCTCCCCTAGGGTTATGACTTTGGAGCCCTACTTTAGCAGAACTTCAAAACTTATCCCTCTAGTCCTTTAAAATCTCATCTCCTTCAACTTTTTTGTTCTTCACCTATGACTCCATTAACCCTAAGGCACTGATCTAAGACCTCCAGCGTTGAAGTAGAATTGGATCCAAACACTCTCAAACCTCTTGAAATTGAAACCCTAACTACACTAACCCTAACCTAGACTAACTTACTAAACCTAAGTTGTTGACATCATCATTGAATATTTCATCTTTATTGCAGCAACGTTTTGACTTTTGAGTAATTGAATGGTAGTTGAAGGCATTAATTGATTTAAGAAGTTATTTGTTACATTGAATGTCGTATAATTCAAGTATTTATTGATGAAGTGATATTAATTCCATCCCTATTTTGTAAACATTGACTTCATCAACATTTACTTTCAAATTGCTCATATTGAATATCAGATAGTCACTGATTTATATGAAGTACTAACCAAAATTGCATGTATTAGTTTCCTTGTTGTGTTGTCTCAAGAAAGTGCTCTTCTTTTCTTTGGTTATACTCTATTATTGGTTGTTTAGCCGGGACTATCTGATTAGCGGTAATCTGTAAAGGGGAACTTCATCTTTGTGTTGTTATCCTTTGCCCTTTCAAAACTCCAGGTTATCGAGGATGTCTCCCCTGGGCCTAGCCTCCCTAAATAGAAATAACCTCCCCATTGTGGTGACATTGGGTGGGGAAGGTTCTTGTTTCACCAGTTTGACCTACTACTCCTTAGCCTTTCTTGTGTCTACAAACTATGCGATAACAAGCCTAAACATGGGTAAACCCATGGGCCGACATCCCAATCTCATTACATTATCCCCAAAAACCCAAAAAGGACCCAAAAAGGGGTCTAGCTTCCAAGATTTCCGCTTTGCGTTGTGCTCCATCTTTGACAAGCTGTCGAAGTCCCAAAAATGGTCAAATATGACCAAGTGTTCCTCAAAACTTGGTCAGGGCCAATAGGCCCCCAACACTCACCTATGACTCGTCCCGAGTCACTTAGGTCTGGGTAATTTTTCCTCAAAGGTCTCAAGCTTGGCTCAAGCTACTTCAACTTGTCTCTATGTTACTGCTTCTTGCTCAGCGAATTCCTGAACAACCCCTTCGCTGATAGGTCCTTCCATTTGCTGCTCGACTATAACAACTACTTGTTCTAGTAGTGTTCCTTGGCCTTCAATTTCTTCAAATAGTGGATAGGCCACCTCCTAGATCAGTTGGAGTTTCTGGGTAACTTCCATCACTCTACTCTGTGTGGTAAGAACGAGTTGTTGGGCAGTGTGTTGTTCCTATGATATCTTCATCCTCTCGATGGGTGACAGGAGCTTGAGTTGCGCCTATACTGTATCTATGTGTTGTTTTTCTTCCTTGAGTTGGGACTCCAGTTTCTTCAACTCTTGATCTTCAGATAGTTGTTCATATATCTACGCACTTCTGCTACTTAGCTATTTACATTCTACAACAATTATTTTAATCCTCTCGACTGCGCTCTGAGAATTCAATTCTCATTGGTTGCACACTTCTTGTGGAGTCTATGGTATGGTATGAAGCTCTAATTCCACGACCCTTTGTTGAAGTTGTTGAATAACTTCAGCCAGCTTCATCACTTGGCACTCTATGGGCTCTTCAGCCTTCTTCTCTAAGCTAGTCACAGAGCGAAATGCTCTATTGACTGCTTCTTCAATTCCTATTTGCTTTGCGAGCAGATGTTATTTCTCTTTTTGGATATTCGCTCTGTCTTCTTCAAATTTTGTTTGGAGAACATTCTTCTCTTGTTGCGTGGCTTGGTGTTGTTCAATAATTTCCTCCTGTGCTTTCTTTAGGGCCTGGGTGGCCTACGCTTTTTCTTCTTGATAATGTCAAAGGCATACTTTGACTGCATTAGCAATCTTGCGGAGTTGAACTGATTCATCTCCCACTTCTGTTGTTCCTTTTGGCAAAGGTGAAGTAGAGATTACTTGGCTAGACTGGAGTGCCTGTTGTACTCCTTGGAGCGCGATCTCAATTTTGCTATACATTTGTTCCTGCTTCGCCTCCTGCTTCTCTATGATTTGTTTTGAAGCATCATTGACTGCTGCAACAATAAAATCAAAGTCATCCAATGTGAGGGCAGTTCGCATCTTGGTTACAGGGGTTCTTGGTTTCTTTCTGGAGGAAGATTTCAGAGGTGAGACCTTCCTTTTCTTCGATGAGTCTTCTTCGTCCCTAGGCGGTGGTACTTTGAATTTATGAGTTTCCATATCACCTTCTTCATCTGGTGTAATGGAATTCATCCTTACAGATAGGTTGTCAATATCCTGGACTTCTTCAGTCTTCTTCGTCATTTTTTCTTTCTTTGTCTTATTGAGCCTAGGTGTATCCTGTGCAGTTCTGGGGCTATCGATGTCGTACATTTCTGTGGGGTATACTGAAACAAGGAGGTCCACCGACCATTCCTTGGTAATCTCTTCCAGGTCTTCTTGTGTCAGCTTATAATTGGACTGAAGTTGTTTTTGGTGCTCATCAGTGCGTGGGGTTAGGTATATAAAGTGGCATTCCACGCTGAACTTTATCAAAGGTCGGAATCTATGTAAAGTGTTTGAGGTTATGCGAGGTTCACTCCTTATGTCTGATTTCAATTTGTTATAGTACCCGTGGAAAATGGCATTTGATTTCCATTGCTTGCTCATGTCATTCGAGTACCATAATGTACTGAACTTTGCGGCTAGTGGATCAAAGGGATCAAGGTCCGGGAAGGTTGCACCTTCCGGTAGCTCCCATGCAACAAAAGAGATCAGTATTAGGAGCCAGCTAAAATGGAATTCATGCCCCTGATCCTGGGCTTCTCTACAGTCAATCTCCAATTGATTCACCAGGTACTTTGCCCAGTTCATCTGTAGTCCCTCTACGCACTTTCATGCGAGGTCAACTACAAAGCCAGATACTTTTGTTGGTCGATTCTTGTGTACCAACTTCCCTGTGATCAGTTGGCATGAGAGGCGCACTACGCCACTTTCAATAGAAGCTACCTTGTAGACTCCCGTGCCTTTCTCAACATCGTCATAGGCTTCTTTGATCTTATGTGCAAGAGTGCAGTCTGCAGTCTTTCCAGGATAGTACTCATGGGGATCAGGGCCCTACATGCTAAGCCCAGTGATCCTATTGATCAGCACCAGATCAACATTTATGCGATGATCTAACCACAGTTATCCTTCGTGGTAACTTTCTAGCAGCAATTTTACACAAGCATTCACCTCCTGGTGTCTGTCGAAGTGCAGTATTTTCATAACATTGAGAAAAGTAGACTACGCGAGGTTCATCGTCCATTGCTGAGGGATGAGCTTCGAATTATTTCCCTTAGTTCTCATCAAGTACTTATACGGGGTGAGCATGTTGTAAGCTTTATGGTCCCCTAGGTTGAAGTCGCATAACTTCAACGTTGTAACCTTGTCTTGATCTGCGTAGTAGGTGCGTACTCCTTTTGGTAGATATGCAGTGACTAAAGTGTATTCAAAGTCTCTAACGACACTGTCCCTATTAATCTCACCACTTAGAGGGGGTATGTAAGCTGGTAGGATGGATGGCACTAACTTCACGTTGGTTATGTCGTCCTTATGCTTAGTTCTTCTCTCACAAGGTTAATTCTATCCAAAGTTTGTGAAGGAAATCCTACCTAGTTTTAGACTCCTAAATCCCTAAAGTGATAGAACTTTAGGAGTTTGATTCTACAATCTTGATTGTGACCTAGTTGAAGTACCTAAGAAGGGAGAAAATGTTGCTAAATCCCAAAAGTGCTTGCACTCTGGCAATCCTTCTCCTCAGGGTTTGAACCCTAATCCCCTAATGTGATAGCACCTTAGATTTAAATCCCTACCTCTTAGCCTTTGCTAGATTCATCTCCAAAATGTATTGCATTGTTTTTATTAAGACTCTATATCCCTGAGGCATTAATCATTAAAGCTCTCTTGTGGTGAAAGTGATAAAAAAACTCTTTATTCTCAATATCTCAAGCTATCTACTAACTTAACTAACACTAACTTAAGCTAATTTGATTGAAAACTTGTTGTTGTTGCAAAATCTTTCTATGGGCATCTAAATACTCTCTTATTTGTTACATACATTGATCTAAAGGTGGCCTAAACTTGGTATAAATTGCATATAACAATTGGGTATTAATCTACTAAGTGTAAGTTGAATTTCTATTGTCAATTGTTGCATTTCTGAGGTATATTTATTGTTGTTGTTACAAACGTGTACTTGGTGTTATAAATTGTTGTATCGCTGCAATTTTGTACCAGCTATAGAAAATTATCGTTGTCTAGTATACTAGCACGGCAACAAAATAGTTGTTGGTGAACGCTGAAAGGCTAATAAGATGAAAAGAATCCTTAAAAGAATATATTAAATTTTATTATCAATTAACAAATTAATGGTTGGGCTTCATTTATTTGGTGTTAATATTTTAATTTTTGTTAATCACTTACGTGGAAATCAGCTAGCTATCAAAGTAATTTTTAAATATGATTAGGTAAATGTAAAAAAGTAAACACATAAACGGATGTCTTTATAATAGCTAGGAAGTTAATGATTGAAATCATAGCCATTTATTTTGTGTGACTACTAAGAATATTCCAGCCATATTTAATCATGTCCATAGAAAACTTATTAAGCACTAAACCCCTATTAAATCTACCCATTGTCAATAGGTGTACGCCTTTCATCGTAATTATGAGGTTTTGATTGCATGTTTATACTTGGAAATCAATCATATATATGCTATAAGTGTTCTTTTTCTGGGTATGTACTCCAACAGATCCATACCTCATCCATTCCATAGACCTAGACTATTCATTATGTGATCAAGAGAGGGGGTGATAGGATTGGCTAACAAACTTGCTACTTTGATCCCTTTAGGTACCAATCAAGCTTAAAAACATATGTAATAAGATAGTAATTTTTTTATTTTAAAATGAAATGCACATCCCGAGGAAACCCACTAGGCACTTCCCATCATTATGAGGATGGTACTCAGGGTAAATCAAGCGGTTGCATTTTTGGCAACCTAAAATGGGGGGGACATTGAGTGAGGCCCATAATATCCACAAAGGCAACCATCTCAGGGACTTGACCCTATGACCTTCTGCTTGTAATTCAAAACACTCAACCACTCAAGCTAACCCATTGAGCTATGTACGAAGATAGTAATGACAACAAAAGCTAATGCCTTTCAATTTTCTCCATCTACTTTTCCCCAAAAACACCTCCCTTTCAAATTTGTTGGTGGAATTAACATCCCAAACCAGAGGCACATTAATATCACCCACTAGTTGGGGTAAATACTCACTAGAATACATTGTGGACTGATATACTATATAGGCTTCAACCATTGAGCACTCTAGACATGATCTTTGTCTAACAAAAGCCTTCAATGCCTTCAAGTGCCTCTCCACCAACCCCATTGACCTTGTGTGTACAGGTCCACATATTTCAATCTCCTTGACTAGGTATATAAGGTAATGTTCATGTGCATTGAAAAAAATTGGAGGTAGATGCTTTTGCATTTCACACATTAAATAGAGAATGTATCTCTTCCAATATTTGATATATTACGTATGGATTAGATTAGATGAGAACCACCTAAAAGTGCAAAGAAATCATGTGTCAACAAAAATTATACACTACAAGTAAATCAAATGTCAAAAAGTTCTACAAGTAAATTTTCAATTATAACTTTTTACTTACCTCATGTACTTGCCAAGATCATATATAACTTGCTTTATGTTATTATCAAAGTTGTTTGGGAAAGATAAAGGTATAACATATTGTAACAAGGAAGGAAACATTATCATTTAATTTTGATTAGAAACAAATGTTTATTACTAACAAATAATGTATATTTTGTAAGATGATAAATATTAGAAAATTTAAAATCTTAATAAGGGTATGAAAATTGTGAGTTTTTTCCCCACCAAAATCACCTTTCTTTGTTAATATATTATTTATTTTTGAAGCAAAACCAATGGGAAATTGAATCTTCGGTATAACCTCTTTTACAACATCTCTCTCTTGCTCTATTAATAACCATGGGATATTGGTCATATGCCCATGACTATAAGAATGAGTCAAATGTTGCATTACCTTGGCTTCCTCAATGTAACTAATAACTTTACCAATTTTGTCTTTTTTATTCCTCCCATCTAAAATTTTCCATAAGCATTCATTTTTATTTTTTCCAATATGCAGTGTGTCAAACAAATGAGCCTCTTCCTACCCATTGAAGAGATTTTTTTTTGTGTTTCAATATCTATGGTTCACGGGGAGGAAATTCATATAATTTTCATACACCTAATTTCCTAAACTTGTTGAAAGTGTAGATATTATTTTGGGACCATATACTAGACATGCATATATTCCCTTTGTTTGCAGACCTACAAGATATAGAACAATGTTAATAAAACACCAAAATATTCAACAAAAAAAATGTGTGATGTAATGGAGGATATATAGAGTTATATTGCAATATATATACCACAAAAATGTGTTAGCCCTAGTGCATCATGAATTTTCCATGTAAGTATTCTGTGGAATTGAAATTGTTTTTGGTCTATTGGTTTGGAGATGTCATACATAGTGATGTTGGCCCAAAATCTAAAAGTTCATTAATAAGAGGTTCAATAAATGCATCCATATCTCTAACTTGGTACTTACCTATGTTACGGGACTTATCAGTAAATGCAGACATAAACATATCTCCCTAGATCCACCTAGATCTAGAAAAAAATAGAACAGAACATGATGCTTTCCCTAAGATCTAATCATTGATTTTACTATCTAGCAAGAGATGGGAAACATACCGTTTACACTTCCTCTTATCAGTGTCATCCTAGCTCCACTCTAGTGCTCCTGTGATATTGGGTTTGCAAGGGAACACAAGGCAACCAAAGTGAAAGCAATATAGAACACTCAAAGAGAACCTATGTATGTGATCAAGGAATCATACAATAAAACGAGATGAGTTTTATGGGAAAGAAACATATCATTGTTTTATATAATAATGAAAGTGGAGATTACAACCAAAGCCTTGATTTTGCAAGGTACCCTTTCGATGACCTTTTGCTCCAACACACACACTTTCTCCAATCTTGAATGAAGAAGATCCATAATGACTTGATGAACTGAAATGAGGCTCTCAAGAATGATCCAATGCAAAATTCTCCATACAATCTTAGCCAATTCAACCTTCATTAACCTTAATTCCTTGCTTCACCTTTTCCATGAGAAATCCCTCCTTATATAGGGGAAAGAGAGATGGTTAAAAACATTAGGATGATCCCACCAAATCAAAGAAGTGAGTAGGATCCCAACCATATGGATGCCACATCACCTTCTAGAATATCTCCTTCTATAACTTTCGTGAAGGTCGAACTTTTCTTATCCTTTTGACATCATCGCACCCCAGTTGTAGAGCAGCCTACGGAGACATCGCAAACCAGTTTTAGGGAAGAGTGCAACGACCAAGCATTGTCACACCTTTCTTATGGTTCAACCTACGATGACTTTCCTTAATAGGGTTTTCTGGAAGAGAAAGTCAGTCACTTTCCTCATGGAGAAAAGATCTTTTTGGGAACATGAACACATGTTGTCAATGGATCACTATGATGACCAAAATAATGTGTAACAGAATGCCCCCCAAAGTATGAGGCTGGAACTCATGACAACCGAAATACTTTGTAGAATGTGTGTGTCAGAAACAAAGAGAGCACCAGTCGGAAACCTGCAAATAGTCAAGCATCGACATAATAATATATTGTTGTTCAAGGTGGGAATTCCCATACTCAGATTAAAAAATGTCAAACGAGTCATGGCCACTAAATATACACTGTGGATCCATGTCAAGGTGAATCAACATAGCCACTCATAATACACTGTGGATATATGCTCTAAAATGAATCAAATTCGGACATAGCCATGAGACATACAAAGTGGATCTATGTGTCAATACAAATCATGAATACTCCGTCGCAACCTGGTTTAGGATGGTATGATCCAGGTTCTTCATTTTCGTCATCCCTAATCATGAATCTAACCATGCAATTACAGGTGTCGAAGTCGAACATGGTAGAAACCACTTGATTACCGGTCAATAATGAAAACCATTAACAAGTTCGAGGGAAATCGCCATTGATTTCAATGAATCCCAAGGTACCCCAGTACAATCCAACGAGTGTGAATGAAGGAGTTGAAGTTGAACACTCGAGGGAATATTCCAATCAGGGGCCAATGATGTGGACCCATTGTTGAAAGCGAAGAAACCTGACATTGAGGCATGTAGGCTCTAAGGCACTGAATGATTTCTAAGTCGTATTCCCGGATGATGAGCTGAAGTCAACAGGAAAAGACTCATCACAGGAGGGCCTTGATGTATCCCCCATCAATGAAACGAAATAAGTAACATATTTGAGATAGATCAGAGTGTGAAATGATTTGAAACTGACACAGGGAAGGCCAACATGGTAGAAAATTTATAACTGCATATGGTTGACTCGATAGGAGGCTTGTTAAGGATGGACTTCTCTTGAACATATGAATGACACGATAACAGTCTTGGTAGCATTGACTCAAGGAGGACCCAACATATGGACATGTGGATGGTCAAACGAGAGACGAATGGATTCCCAACCCTGATACAATGATGAAGGGGGTGTCATGTTCAAGAGCGACTATTATTTTCACTAACACAGATACAGAGACACATTTCTTTCCCAAATTTTCCCCCACCATTTCTGGCGAGTACCTCTTTATTTTTATGCAAGCTTGAGGAGGATA
This sequence comes from Picea engelmannii, assembly GCA_009831015.1. NCBI lineage: Eukaryota > Viridiplantae > Streptophyta > Pinopsida > Pinales > Pinaceae > Picea > Picea engelmannii. The sequence goes on from ML786953.1 coordinate 219,078, forward strand.
ACATATGCTTGTTGATGTAATCTCATCCTTCGGATGAGTCCCTTGGAGTATGTTTAACAAACCCTAAGAGGGAGTGGTTCGGTCCCATATGGGTCTTTCGATGTTTGTTTAACGAGTTCAAAGAGAGAAAACTCGGCGGCTTTTCATGTTTAGAGAGTCTAAAAAACACTTAAAAAGGACTCCACAAGTTCCTTTTTTGTAAGTTAATCTGATGAGACTGAAAAAGTGATAACCTACCTCTCATCAAATGTTTTCTTCAAATATTTTTACGAGCATGAAAAGAGCTTAAAGGATACTCCATAGGTTTCGTTTTTTGTGTTACCAATACGAGTACGGAAAGACGACAAAAGTATACTCAGTTACATTCTCATTGATTTACGAGCATGAGAAGGAACAAAACCTAAGCTTGGAGTTTTTCCTGAAAAACCCTAAAAGGATCTGTACATGCAACAAATGTATAAAATCAAACCAAAAGATGTATCATTGTTCAATACTTCTCTCCTAGGTTTTTCATCCGCAAGAACCAAACACTTGCAATGTCATTAGAAATTTAGGGTTTAGGTGGAATATAAATAAAATAATATAAAAATAAAAATGAAAAAGTAATAAAGTAATAAAAATAGGTAAAAACTCCTTTTTACTATTTCATATTTACTCCACCAAACTTTGTTCCAAAAACCCCTATTTTACCTCAAGCTTTCACTGCGGATTGCAGGAGGCATAGTTGACCATTTGATGAATAGTCTCTGCTGAACAGGTAATTTTCATCCCCTTCAACTTTTCTTTAATTCATTTTTTTCTTTTCATCGGTTAGAAATGGCTCTTTGGGTTTCATTTTCAAGGGTACTTGCACGCGAAGGTCGTCGCGGGCACCCTATATCGTGCCCTGCAATGACCCAGGGTCGTCGCAGGTGGCCTTTAAGCTGTAGTGCGACGAATCTGCACTGTACAAGTATGTTAGCCTGCAACGTGCGCAAAACAAAAAAAGTTTTTTTATGTTTATGCCAATAAAAATTTTCCAGGAGAGAGATGAAGATGTTAATCCTTCTTTTATGTTCCATTTGAGGTTTTCTACAGTAAGGATGTTGGAATGGTGAGAGAGTCAGCACGAGGATGAATATTACTTTGTCGGGAATGACCCGGAAATGGTAAATGCCCCTCGAAAGTGTGGACTACTAAAATTATTCAATATCCAGGGCATGATGGCCTAGTTGAGGTTGCTTGAATACTTATTTCACATGTGGGATGTGGACCAGCAAGTATTCTGTGTGGGGGCTCACATTCTTTCTTGAATACTTCATCATCTTGTTGTGGGGATTGATTTATACTGATAGGTAGCAGGGGAGGTGGCGTACCTATGAGCCACTATATCAGTGCACATTGCGTGCCTAGTACTCAAAAGCATAGAGGCAAAGTCGCTATAAGAGATGTTTGTGACTTACCTCTACGGACTATCCTCTACACTATCACATGCATGGCGGGGAGTGCAGCTCCCCATATGGGTCTTCAGAGCTACTTCCAGTATGACCTGGAATACGTGGAGCCTCGATTTTTCAATTGAAGTGACGGGGTTCTCAGAAGCATGAAAAAATAGTTAACCAAGTGCAGGAGAGGTGACCTGAAATAGTTCAGATACAAGTCGATTTCAGAGTCCTTATTTCTAGAGAGGGTTACAAACTTTCGCCTGCAGGTAGAGTGGGGCATACCTGCCCCACAGGATCCAAGAATGAATAGGTGGGTCGACCTCATGGCACGGCATGTGACTGGTCCTATCATAAGGTATAATGATGTTTTCTTTTATTGGTTGAGGACCCAAATGCTTATGGTAGATGACTACGCATATGTCAGCCTAGACTTCTGAGGTGATCCAGACTTGGTTCTTCCTTAAGGTTCTTAATGGGGGAACATAGGTAAGAATTACATTTTGTTTTTGTAATGTTTTTGTGATTTTTAAATATGAAATGTTTTTATGTTCTTTATTCGATGACTAACCACAAATATCTTTGATGATGCAGATGTGGGACCTCATCGACCTCCAGGTTCATCTCCTATTCAGAGGCGAGGAGAGAGAGTCGAGGTAGCAGGATTAGTCATTGTTGACTACGAGGCTATAGAAAAAAACTTGTAGGGGTTGACGATGGACGTCCTGGATGCCTCTAGTGATGATATCCTGAGGCGTTATCAGTGCCACACAGGGGGTGTATCTACTTCCATCGATTGACTTCTCCGTAGAGTAGCATGAGAAGTCGCATGTTATAGAGAGAAGCATCCTTGATACTATATTTGTATATGAATCCATGTGCTTCACATTTTTTATATTTTAGTCTACGGACAAAAACAGTTTTTGTAAAAATTTTATCGTTATATATATATGAGGCTTCTATCGGCTTACTTGTTGTATATACAAAGTGTGATTGGATTTTATAAATTTCTCAAATGTTTTTCTAACACATAATTATTCGATGCATCTGTTAATGTATTTAGACATCTAGGAATGTGTTTATATTCAATCTAATCAAAATGACTTTCCAAGAGGTGAATTCGTAAATATACCCTTAATAACGTAGGACTTCGAATGGAGTAGACGTTACTCAACTGTAGGACTACTAACTACGAATCGAGTCATACAATAAGATGATGGATTCCAAGAGACACAGCATCGGTCAATAATTCGATGATTGCACTGTATTCTGCGATATTGTTAGTTGCACGACCAAGGCAAACACCATGTAGACTAATCAATTCATCCGTAGGTGCGTAAATTTCCCAAGCAGCAGATGCTAAGTTCTGAGCGCTGCGACTAGTGCCATCAGTGAAGCCAATGTAGGGTAGCAAAGACACCGACATCCAGAAAACAATCACAATGCAAGGTAAGTAGTTGAAGGTTGAAACCAAACAACAAAAAATCACACAAGAGTATGATACACTAAAAATACAAGCACTCATGCAAAAATAACTTAAGCATAATACTTCTTTAAGTAAATCCCATTTTAGGGCTTACTCAAAGGGATTCCATCATAATCGACTAGCTCATAAGCTCCCTTCTCCAATGCATGTTTGACAATGTAAGGACCTCGTCACATGGCCTCAAATTTACCAGCCCCTAGAAAATCACGATCCCTCTCGTAGAGGAGAACTAGATCACCTTCAGAAAAAACATGTGGCTTGACATGCTTGTCGTATTGGGCTTTAACACATTTATTGGTCTTTACAAAGACCTATAATATAGAGCCAGAGAAAAATACAAAATACCCTATTGGGCTAGTGTCCATAAGGAAAGGAATGTCTCCAAGGGGTATCATCCAAGCCATGTAAAATGAGGTGATGTGGTCAAGGGATGTCCAGACATACGGGTAGAGTGAAAGACAGGGATGGATGATATTACCTATGGGTGCCTTTTTAGAAGGCGAGTTGTACCCGTCACGAATGTAATTCTTTCCAAGCCCTTTATTGCCTTTATTCTTTTCTTTATTTTCTTTCTTTTTTTTTATTTCAAGGACTAACTAGAGGACACTCCCTTGGCATGGTGACCAGAGCTGACAGTGTTACCCACAAGCACTTTCACAGAGATGATAAGGTTGGCTTGTGATGAGACCCCCTTTCCCTTGGTCATGCAACCAAAGGTCACTGCCCTGGCGTGGTAACCAGATAATGGCAATGTCACACTACTAGGTACCCATGAACATAATAGGTTGGCTCGTGATGAGACCCCCCATCCTCTTGGCTAGGTCTTGTTTTGTTATTTTTCTTTGGGTCCCTCTTATTTCTTGTTGAGAGGCTTTTTATTGTCTTCTCAAGGATCCCTAGGCGAGGCATCTCTAGGTTTCATTTTTTATGGCTTTTATCTTTTACCAACTGCTTTTACCTTCTAGGCCTTTAGCCCCTTCTTCACATGAGATAAGGTGCAACCCCACAAACAGATCATCCTAATGCCCGGACTAGGGGAATGGGACAAATGAGTGGGAGATAAGATGTAAAAGTGATGATATGATGGGAGTGGACGATGGCTCTTCATAAATCCCCCTGGTGGAAAACCAAAACCTATGGGTATAGGCTTGCTAGGACACTCTGTTAATCCCCCAAACCATGGTCAAGAAGGTCAATGGAAGATCCAAGTAGTTGTTATAAATAAAAGGAGTAAGATGCATATATCTAAAGGTTATAATGATAAAAAAAATGACACATACCATGATACCTGGACCAATTACCTCATGGAGCAAGAGTCTTCTCTGATACAAGTCCAAGCCGATGGTGATGGATGTTGCTACTGCTGACAAGACAAGCCTGACAAAGGAGAAGAAATATGGGCCCTCCAGGGCCATGCTCAGGTCAATCCTGCTCTCGGTACTCCATGTCTAGGACCTGTAGGCCTCGAGACATGATCTCCTAGTTATCCCTAGAAATCGGGGATAACATCTGGCTCCAACTCGGGGACATGTGCTCACCATAGAGCACATGAGAACCTCAGCATCTACGGTGAGAAAATGTGCTCAATCGTTTGCAATGTATATATGTATATATAACTGAATCATAAAATAATCAATATGCAAGGCAAACTACTTACACTTACCTTTGGCTAGATGTTTGGTGTAGTCAAATAACCAATGAAGCCAATCCAGAAATGTCCCACAATACCTGCCTTTGTGCCTCATCATAAACCAGAATAGTAAAAAATCAAGCACCAAAATAACATGGGTTAGAGCATATATCATATCATCGGAAATCTTAAAGTCTAACTCATGGAGGCGGGTGGGAGGGATAAAATCATGCCAAATCCATCTCTGAGGAAAGTACTAAATCCACTTCAAGAAAGGGTCATGAGAAGAGCAAGGTTTAGAAAACTGACTCAAAGGGCCCGCAAACTGGCTACCTAGGGAATCCTCACGCTCTGAAGTCAAGGAAGGGATCAACAAAGACCTAGCAGACGATTGGAAAACTACCAAGAGAAAATCAAAAAACTGGAATAACCAACCCTTTGAGTTCAGGGTTTGCCTAAGAGGAAACTCAACATTGAAAATATATTTCCCAAGCACACCTTTAATTGACAAGCGTGGTAAATCTATAATAGGTGGCTGGAGTGAAAAGTCATGAGAGACTTTCCTTAGGCAAACAATGTTCTTACTTGTATCAAAATCTGAGCAGAGTGGTGATTGATGATCATCTTCATAAAATAAACCCAAATGCTCAGAGGAACAGTTATCAAAGTCTTCAAGGTATGATCGAAAATCATTAGAATGACCAGGTACTGGGTCATCCTTGGGTTTTTGGAGAGTACGGGTAAAAACCTCATTTCCTTGTTGCCACTGGCCAAAAGTAATCTATTGTGACAATTGCAAGGGAAACACATGGAAATGACTCTTAGTGTCATAGATGGGATCCAATTCATAACCAATTATATCCCACCTACGTCTCCCAACATGTATGAACTCATCAATGTTATCAACAATGTCACTATCTGAGTCATAACATGCGGGGTTTGAAACATTTGAACATTCATTCTCCTCCTCCTCATTTCCTTCATCATAAAGTAAAGCATTGTCAAAAACTAGGGGAGGAGGGTAACTTATTGTTTCTTCTTGTGTAAGGGCTTCGAGGACTTTGGTGTTTTCAGCATGCATTGTGGTTTCATCCTCAGGAATTACCCCTTATTCTTCATGTGAATCATGCGACAAAGTGTCATCGGGATCCTGAAAAGGAAAGAAACTAAACTCATCTTTGCTTTGTTGTGCAAGAGAAACAGGTTCTTGGATGATCTTATTAGAGGGAGGAGCACGGGTGGATACTTCATCATCTTGCTTAGGTTCTTGCTTCTTAGTTACGTCCTCATTCTACTGGTCAAAAACTTGTTCCCTTCTTTCTTGTGGATCTTCAGCAAAGGTTTCAAGGGAAACTAGTTTTATCAAGCTGAGAGTGTCCATGGCATTAGTTTTGGACAAGAAGAGATTCTTTTCTATTTGAATGGCCATGTTGTGAGCTTCTGCAAGTGTTTTTGGATTCTTCTTCTTTAGAAAGAAACTCAAATGCCCTTGAAGTCCATTAGTATAGATATAAACGAGGTACTTGTCTTTAGGACGATGGCTTTCAGGAATCTGGTAAAGAAACTTTTCGAACCAAGCCCCATAAACTTTGACAGTCACACCCTCTGTTTGTTTTATGCATTCAACATCTTTTAGCAATGATTGTATATCTTCCAATTTCATAGCCCACTTTGCAAGGAAGATTTCCTTGAAATGGCCCATAGATGTGATGCTGGTGGCTGGAATATTATCATACCATATCTTAGCCCCTCCATGCAAAGAGGCAGAGAAGAGTTTCATCACCAAGTCTTCAGCTTCGTCACTGATAGGGTGGTATTGAAAGAATTCCCAAAATTTGCTCATGTGATAATCGGGACTTTCTCCATCGATGCCAAAGAATCTAGGGAGCCAATTCTTATAGAAGAGAGGCATTTTTCTGGGATATCATGGGATTTTACTCATGTCCAAAGGTTTGTAGTTCCCTGGATCCCATTTTGAAGTCATAGTTGGCTTCATCATTAGTGGAGTCGCCAGATAATTTGCTTGAAACTATAAAAGAAAAGGGGAAAAACACCCTAGTGGAGTCGCCAGGTAAGCTTGTAAGAAAAGGTCTTTGAGGCAAGGCTTACCGAAAAGGTTTGTCATTTGAGGAAGATAAACTCAGTGCTCCCCGGCAGTGGCACCAAAATGTTATTGCACAGTTTGTAGCTAGGTTCATAGGCTAAAGGATAGAGGACAAACTGGCGTAACAAGAACTTTCCCCACCCAATGTCACCTCAATGGGGAGGTTCTTTCTATTTAGGGAGGTTATCCCAGGGGAGACGTCCCTGGTAACCTGGGGTTTTGAAGAGGCAAAGGTATAAAACTTAAAGTAGAAGTCCCTCCTCACAGATTACCACCTTGGTCAGATAGTCCAGCTAATCAGCCAATAAAGAAGTGTATGCCATGTTATCCCTGATTTCTAGGGATAACTAGGAGATCATGTCTCGAGGCCCACAGGTCCTAGACATGGAGTACCGAGAGTAGGATTGACCTGAGCATGGCCCTGGAGGGCCCATATTTCTTCTTCTTCATCAGACTTGTCCTGTCAACAGCAGCAGCATCCATCACCTTCGGCTTGGACTTATATCGGAGAGGACTCTTGCACCATGAGGTAATTGGTCCAGGTATCATGGTATGTGTCATATTTGATCATTATAAATTTCAAATATATGCATCAAATTCCTTTCATTTCTGACGACTGCTTGGATACTACACTAACCCACTTGACCATGGTTGGGGGGATTGACGGGGTACCCTAGCAAGCTTGTGCCCATAGGTTTTGGTTAGCCACCAGGGGGTATTTTGAAGAGCCATCATCCACTCCCAACATATTATCATTCTTACATCTTATCTCCCACTCATCTTTCAAATTCCCCTAGTCCGAACATTAGGGTGACCTTTTTTGCGGTTACACCTTATCTTGTGGGAAGAAGGGGCTAAAGGCCCAGTAGGTAAAAGCAGTTGGTAAGAGATAAAAGCCATAAAAATAAAACCTAGAGATGCCTCACCCAGGGATCCCTGAGAAGGCAATAAGAAGCCTCTCGATAAGAGACAAGAGGGACCTGAAGAAAAATCACAAAACAAGACCTAGCCAAGAGGATGGGGGGTCTCATCATGAGCCAGCCCATTATGTTCATGGGTACCTAGCGGTATGACATTTCCATTATCTGGTTACCACGCCAGGGCAGTGACCTTTGGTTGCATGGCCAAGGGAAAGGGGGTCTCATCACGAGCCAGCCTTATCATCTCTACGAAAGTACTTGTGGGTAACACTGTCAGCTCTGGTCACCATGCTAAGGCAGTGTCCTCTAGTTAGACCTTGAAATAAAAAGAAAGAAAAAGTAATAAAGAAAAGAAAGAATAAAGGCAATAAAGGGCTTGGAAAGAATTGCATCCATGACAGGTACAGCTCGTCTCCTACAAAGGCACCCATGGATAATATCACCCCTGTCTTTCACTATGTCTGGACATCCTTGGACCACACCACCTCGTAATACATGGCTTGGATGATATCCTCTGGAAACTTTCCTTTTCTTATGGATGTTGGCCCAATAGGGCATTTTGTCTTTTTCTTCATCTTTGTATAGTAGGTCATTGTAATGTCTTTAAGCTATTGGATGATATGCTAGGGGTTTTATGCATGCATTTGATAAAATTAATGATAAAATATGATTGACATTGCTATGATCCCTAGGACTAATGAGCCCATGGAGGGCGAAGTTTTTGATGTGCAGGACCATGCCCGACGAACAGGTACCAAGTGGACCGGTACACATGGGGAGATGATTAGTTCGGACCTCCATGGGG
>ML786953.1:235762-255395 GCA_009831015.1 Picea engelmannii
GATTTTTAGTTGTTAGCCTTGTCGGCTATTTTAATGACCTAATTAGTAATTAAATGTCATGAGATGATATATATTGAGGATGTTTTCCCTCATTTTGACATAACACAATTCACTCACACTTGTGAGGTCTGATTTTTGCGCCCTTCTAGAGTATTTTTTCTTTCTAAGTGAGGCACACTTATTATTGGAAGGATATTTTTGGCATCTTATGGCATTTCTCTCTAAGGAAGGTTTACAACTAGGGTTTGCATGTGCTTTCTTCATGATATGTAAGTGATTTTCTTGAAAAACTTCTTAATTGAATGGATGTAGGTCTAATTTCTTGCATTTGCTTATTAAATTGTTGATTTGAAACCCTAGGTAACAAGCACACAAGTAGGTCATTGTTACATGTCCCCTTAGAGAGAGATTTTTCAGCCATTGAAGAAGAGGGATTGAGCCTTGCCTTTGCTACACTCATCTTGCTTCTTCCCTTAAGCTAGCATTGAATTTTATAGGTTGAAAGAGGGTGACATCCTAGGCCTAGGTTATCTACACCTAGGGCCATCATCTTCTAGGGTTTGAAAGACTTGTCTTTACAACACTTTCTCTCACCTCATCCCTTAGATTTATCATTTATGCTAGCTATTTTTCCAAGTTGACCTAAAGAAGGAGGAAAGAGAACGAGGCCTTGCTTAAGCAACACCGGAGTGAGCCTCTTACCCCTAGGGTTTTGATTCTAGGGCCCTGCCTTTGAAGCACTTTAGAACCCTTCCCTCTAGTCTTTAAGTCTTCATCCTTTCAAGACCTTGTGCCCTTATCTTGTTTGACTCCATATACCCTAAGGCACTGATCTCTAGCCTCCAACGTTGAAGTCTTAGTGTACAAAACCACTCTCAAAACTATAAATTTTGAAACCCTAAATAACAAACTAACTTAATTAGGGTTGACGTCATAGTTGGTTATCTCATCTTGATGCAGCGAAAGTTGAATATAAGCAATTGAACGATGATTTGAAGCATTTATTGAGAAAATTGTTGATTGGATACATTGTTAGCTTGATCATATTGATAGATATTGATGAATTGATGCTCTTTCATAGCTAATTGACAAAACATTGACTTCATTTTGTATCTATTGCTTTACATTGCTTATTAAATGATATCAGATAGTTATTGAAGTACTAACCCTTTGAGTTATATCCTGCATATATATATATATTGTATTGTTGTTGTCTTGTTCTGGGCAGGTGTTTTCAATTGGGCATACACTTCATTATTGGTTGTTTAGCTGGACTATCTGACCTAGGTGGTAACCTGTGAGGAGGAAACTTTAACCTTGCTTTATACCTCAGCCACTTCAAAACCCCAGGTTGTTGGGGACGTCTCCCCTGGGCTAACCTCCCTAAACAGAAAGAACCTCCCCATTGAGGTGACATTGGGTGGGGAAGGTTCCTGTTACGCCAGTTTGATCTCTATCCTTTAGCCTTTGACCTAAACTACAAACTGCACAATAACATTTTAGCATCGTTGCCAGGGAAAACTGAGTCAATCTTCCTCAACGAAAAATATTTTGGTAAGACTTGACTCAAAGGCCTTTCTCTTACAAGCTTACCTTGTGACTCCACTAGAATTTATTTCCCCTATTCTTTGATAGTTTCAAGAAAACTATCTGGCAACTCCACAAACCAAAAGGAGATTCGATAATCCTCCTTCATCTTTCAGAAGGAAGCCTCCTTTGAATTCACCTATTGTCAAGTCACTTTTTGGGAAGAGACTTCCTTTAAACATGTCTACCTCTCAGACCAGTACTACAAACCTAGTTAACAATCAAATACAATGGTCATCTACTCTTTTCAAGCCATTAGACATGTCACCTATGCCAGGATACCCTAGGAAAATGCCACCCAAATATGAAAAGTGGTTGCCTAAGTTTACCGGCACTGATGCCACCAGTGCCGAAGAACATATGAGTAAATTTTGGGCATTCTTTCAGCTTCACCCCATCAGTGATGATGCTGAAGACTTGGTCATGAAGTTATTTTCTGCTACCCTTTATGATGTTGCAAGACGTTGGTATCTCAGTCTTCCTTATGGAAGCATCAAGACCATGGACAGGCTTGAACAAATCTTTCTCAAAAGATGGAGCATCAAAGAAGACCCTAACATGCTACTCACTCGACTAAATGGCCTTGCCAAGTTAGAAAATGAGTCCATTCGGGAATTTCACACTAGATTCGAAGCATTACTCCAAAGAATTCCCACAAGCCATCACATGAAAGAGGATTACCTTGTTCATATCTACACCAGATATTTCAATGGCCAACTAGGGTATCTTCTTAGAGACAAAGACCCCCAATCCATTTAGGAAGCCCAAGAGCTCACTACTAAGATAGAAGGAAATCTCCTTTCATCCAAGATTGAGCCCTTTACTAACCCTATGGGGAGAATAGACACCAATCAGAAAGTAGTACACAATGTTGAACCTACTTCAGACCTTTGCACCAGTATCGGCAAGTTGCAAGCTTCCTTGGATGTCATCATAAGAAATCAAGAAGAAATGATGAGCCAGATCATTAGACTTGAAAAATCCCAGATCCAGGCACCTAGACCCCCGTTCAAAGGGCAATTCCAGAAAGGGAACCAAGTCTACAAGTCGAAGAATGAAAATGAAGTCCCAAATACTCTGGCCCCTACAAACGTCGTTGATGAAAACCCTTGGTGCCTAGAATGCAGTGAAGCACAATGGGAACATGAATTCCCTTATAATGTTGGTCAGCAACAAGTCAACAATTTGGATTGCTTCATGAATCTCCCTTAGATAAATATCACAGATATAGAACATCAGCAAGCCCTGAAGGAAGCAGCAAGAGCAGCAAGGATGGAAATAATAAACAAATTGGACCAGGAATCATGAGAAAAGCTTAAAAAGAAGGAAGTTCAAGTGTACCAGAGAAAGAATCTGAAACAACCTACCACTGATCAACCAAAATCTCTTGAGGTTCTTCCTCCCAAGACTTCCAAGACTAGTAAGGTTGACCTTAACTTTGACTTTGAAGGGGCTTTATCAAAGATGCATGTGAGTGTTCCCCTAAAAGAAGCAATCAAGATCCCATCTATTAAAGAACGCTTTGATACCTTCTTTTTGGGATCAGCTGAGCCTATGGACCCCCCAATTATGTTGCAAGCTGATCATTTCAGGGTCCAGTATGGTGAAAACCCTCCTCTCTTCATGACTTTAACAATGAACAACAAATACCTTAACAATTGCATGCTAGATACAGGTGTTGTTGCCAACATGATGTCTCTTAAAGCCATGCAGCAAATTGGTTTGAAGGTCACTAGGCTTTACAGGAATGTGTGTGGCTTTGGATCTAAAGCAATACCCACACATGATGTGGTTGAAAATGTTGAAGTACACTTGAAAGAATTCCCCGAGAAGACAGTCCACATAGATATTATAGTGGTTGATGTCTCGGATGTATGGGGAATGTTGTTGTCTAGGATGTTTGGTGCAATGATAGGCGGGTCCCTTGAGATGGATCTCACCTTCCTGCAATTACCTTTGAAAGATGGGACGACCGGACGTTTACTCAATGTACCAATAACTGGAAATCATGTACAGGATATCATTCCTCCCATAAATGACAATAAAACGCAGCAAGATGTGATACAAACTCTTCAAGAATATTCTCTGGAGGATATGCCCTTTGCAACAGAAGAGGAGTTTGACCAGATTAAATGGCCCAAGAAAGAAGAATACTAGCAACTCCTAGATAAATTTCAGAACAAAGAAGTTGGGACAGTGAAAATATTAAAAAGGACAAAGGATGAAGATGACGTGCAAATCCACCCATCCCAACAAGAAGTTTTTACAGCAAAATCCCACCCACCTCCCTCAGTATAATACACCAGGGTTGTTCAGGGAACAACCAAACACAAAATCAGAAAATACGAGGGAGATTTGGTATGGATGTGGGATACTCAGAAAGGAGAGCCAACTAATGTGAAAGGAAGTAAACAATCATGGCTCGGACCTTTCAATGTTGGAATGGAATCAGTTGATAACTCGTACTATTTGTCCACTTTGGAAGGGAGAACACGCCCATTACCCATCAGCAGGCACCTCCTCAAACCCCACCAAGGTGGTGGGACATGACTCCACAGGTAAGTATAGGTAGGAATTCCTCCGTGTATTATACCATCTGCATTTCATGTTAGTTTGATTCCTCACTTGCATATTGATTGTTTTATTTCAGTCATATATATATATATATATATATATATATTATATTTGTGGGGTGGCAATACCACCCCACCTTTGCTACTGATGCCATTTTTCAAGTGTGACAAGGTTTGCAGGTTTATGCCAGAGATGTTGAGGTTATCATGCACTCTACAGTGAGAAAATGTCCCCGAGTTGGAGCCATATGTTATCCCCGATTTCTAGGGATAACTAGGAGATCATGTCTCGAGGCCCACAGGTCCTAGACATGGAGTACCGAGAGCAGGATTGAACTGAGCATGGCCCTGGAGGGCCCATCTTTCTTCTTCTTCATCAGACTTGTCCTGTCAGCAGTAGCAGCATCCATCACCTTCGGCTTGGACTTGTATCGGAGAGCACTCTTGCTCCATGAGGTAATTGGTCCATGTATCATGGTATGTGTCATATTTGATCATTATAACTTTCAGATATATGCATCAAATTCCTTTCATTTATAACGACTGCTTGGATCTTACACTAACCCAGTTGACCATGGTTGGGGGGATTGATGGGGTACCCTAGCAAGCTTGTGCCCATAGGTTTTGGTTAGCCACCAGGGGGGATTTTGAAGAGCCATTGTTCGCTCCCATCATATTATCATTCTTACATCTTATCTCCCACTCATGTTTCCCATTCCCCTAGTCCGGATATTAGGATGACCTTTTGTGGGGTTACACCTTATCTTGTGGGAAGAAGGGGATAAAGGCCCAAGAGGTAAAAGCAGCTGGTAAGAGATAAAATCCATAAAAATAAAACCTATAGATGCCTCGCCCAGGGATCCCCGAGAAGGCAATAAAAAGCCTCTCGATAAGAGACAAGAGGGACCTAAATAAAAATCACAAAACAAGACCTAGCCAAGAGGATGGGGGGTCTCATCACAATCCAGCCCATTATGTTCATGGGTACCTAGCGGTATGACATTGCCATTATCTGGTTACCACGCCAGAGCAGTGACCTTTGGTTCCATGGCCAAGGGAAAGGGGGTCTCATCATGAGCCAGCCTTATCATTTCTGGGAAAGTACTTGTGGGTAACACTGTCAGCTCTAGTCACCATGCCAAGGCAGTGTCCTTTAGTTAGACCTTGAAATAAAAAGAAAGAAAAAGTAATAAAGAAAAGAAAGAATAAAGGCAATAAAGGGCTTGGAAAGAATTGCATCCATGACAGGTACAGCTCGGCTCCTACAAAGGCACCCACGGATAATATCACCCATGTCTTTCACTATGTCTGGACATCCTTGGACCACACCACCTCGTAATACATGGCTTGGATGATATCCTCTGGAAACTTTCCTTTTCTTATGGATGCTGGCCCAATAGGGCATTTTGTCTTTTTCTTCAGCTTTGTATAGTAGGTCATTGTAATGTCTTTGAGCTATTGAATGATATGCTAGGGGTTTTAAGCATGAATTTGATAAAATTAATGATGAAATATGATTGACATTGCTATGATCCCTAGGACTAATGAGCCCATGGAGGGCGAAGTTTTTGATGTGCAGGACCATGCCCGACGGATAGGTACCAAGTGGACCGGTACACATGGGGAGATGATTAGTTTGGATCTCCATGGGGCTGAAGAGCCCATCAGATGGTTGTTGGGACCTCATCAGGGGCAAAGACAGGACAGTGATTGATCAAGCCTTTGCACGAGAGAAAAAGAAGGATATTTTGATCCAGGATGCCTTAGCTGAGCCCAGCCCTAGGGGGTTGACCCACTGCAGGTGGGACGTGTCACTCTGATGGTCCAGGACATCATCTAGGAGCCCTTGACGTCACCTCTAGTGTATGGTGCCTTGACAGAGCGTTTTGGCACGTGTGGCAGAGTTTGGAGGCCCTGGAGAGGGCCAACGTTTGTCATCTAGTGCTATGATTTTCCCTAAGAAGGGCCAACGTCTCCCTCAAAAGGGCTAGACATCTTGCTTATTGCTCATTTAGGGTTTTCTTTTAGCAGTTTAATGTAAAACAGTATGATTTTTAGTTGTTAGCCTTGTCGGCTATTTTAATGACCTAATTAGTAATTAAATGTCATGAGATGATATATATTGAGGATGTTTTCCCTCATTTTGACATAACACAATTCACTCACACTTGTGAGGTCTGATTTTTGCGCCCCTCTAGGGTAATTTTTCTTTCTAAGTGATGCGCACTTGTTATTGGAAGGATATTTTTGGCATCTTTTGGCATTTCTCTCCAAGGAAGGTTTACAACTAGGGTTTTCATGTGCTTTCTTCATGATATGTAAGTGATTTTCTTGCAAAACTTCTTAATTGAATGGTTGTAGGTCTAATTTCTTGCATTTTCTTATTAAATTGTTGATTTGAAACCCTAGGTAACAAGCACACAAGTAGGTCCTTGTTACATGTCCCCTTAGAGAGAGATTTTTCAGCCATTGAAGAAGAGGGATTGAGCCTAGCCTTTGCTACACTCATATTGCTTCTTCCCTTAAGCTAGAATTGAAGTTTATAGGTTGAAAGAGGGCGACGTCCTAGGCCTAGGTTATCTACACCTAGGGCCATCAGGTTCTAGGGTTTGAAAGCCTTGTCTTTACAACACTTTCTCTCACCTCATCCCTTAGATTTATCATTTATGCTAGCCATTTTTCCAAGTTGACCTAAGGAAGGAGGAAAGAGAACGAGGCCTTGCTTAACCAACATCGGAGTGAGCCTCTTTCCTCTAGGGTTTTGATTATAGGGCCCTGCCTTTGCAGCACTTTAGAACCCTTCCCTCTAGTCTTTAAGTCTTCATCCTTTCAAGACCTTGTGCCCTTATCTTGTTTGACTCCATATACCCTAAGGCATTGATCTCTAGCCTCCAATGTTGAAGTCTTAGTGTACAAAACCACTCTCAAAACTATAAATTTTGAAACCCTAACTAACAAACTAACTTAATTAGGGTTGACGTCATAGTTGGTTATCTCATCTTGATGCAGCAAAAGTTGAATATTTGCAATTGAACGATGATTTGAAGCATTTATTGAGCAAATTGTTGATTGGATACATTGTTAGCTTGATCATCTTGATAGATATTGATGAATTGATGCTCTTTCATAGCTAATTGACAAAATGTTGACTTCATTTTGTATCTATTGCTTTACATTGCTTATTAAATGATATCAGATAGTTATAGAAGTACTAACCCTTTGAGTTATAGCCTGCATATATATATTGTATTGTTGTTATCTTGTTCCGGGCAGGTGTTTTCAATTGCGCATACACTTCATTATTGGTTGTTTAGTCGGACTATCTGACCTAGGTGGTAACTTGTGAGGAGGAAACTTTAACCTTGCTTTATACCTCAGCCTCTTCAAAACCCCAGGTTGTCGGGGACGTCTCCCCTGGGCTAACCTCCCTAAACAGAAAGAACCTCCCCATTGAGGTGACATTGGGTGGGGAAGGTTCCTGTTACGCCAGTTTGATCTCTATCCTTTATCCTTTGACCTAAACTACAAACTGTGCGATAACATGCCCAAATGAGAACACCTGCCCAGAACAAGATAATAGAAAAATAATATATGCAGCCTATAATTCAGTGGGTTAGTACTTCATGTAACTATCTGACATCGATATGTAAGCAATGTAAAACAACAGATATTAATGAGATCAATGTTTTATCAATATAGCAATGGAAAAGTATCAATTCATCAATAACTATTGAGATGATGTAGCCAACAATGTATCCAATCAATCTTTTACTCAAAAAATTCTTTCAACCATCATCTAATTGCTTATCATCAAAAGGTGTTGCGTCAATATGGAATAACCAAGTGTGACGTTAGCCTAGTTAGGGTTAGCTAGTTAGTTAGGGTTTCAAATTTAAAATTTTTGAGAGGTTGTTTGAGCACCATCACTTCAATGGTGTGGATCTAAGATTAGTGCCTAAGGGTAGATGGAGTCAATTAAAAAGAGGACACAAGGTTGAAGGAATAAAAGGCCAAAGACAAGAGAGAAGGGTTCTAGAGTGTTGCAATGGCAGGGCCCTAGAATCAAAACCCTAGGGGAAAGAGGCTCACTCCGGTGTTGCTTAAGCAAGGCCTCGTGCTCTTTCCTCCTACTTTAGGTCAAACTTGGCAAAATGGCTAGCATAACAGATAAGATAAAACAAGAGAGTGGGGTGAGGGAGAGTGTTTCAGTGGAAAGGCTCTATCACCAAACCCTAGAAGATGGGCGGCCCTAGGTGTAGATAACCTAGGCTTGTAACGTCACCTCCCTTTTAAACTTTAAAATTCACAGCTAGGATAAGGGGAAGAAGTGAAAAGAGTGTATCAAAGGCTAGGATCTTCCTTCCTTCTTCAATGGCTAAATATTTCTCTTTTAGGGGACATGAAACAAGGACCTACTTGTGTGCTTGTCACCTATGGTTTTAAATCAGCAAATTTATAAGTAAATGCAAGAATACAAACCTACAACCATTCAATTAAGAAGTTTTGCAGAAAATACACTTACATATCATGAAGAAAAAGTATGTGCAAACCCTAGTTGTAAACCTTCCTTCAAGAGAAATGTCAAATATGCCAAGAAAATCCTTCAATCAACAAGTGTGCCTCACATAAAAGACCAAATACCCAAACTAGGGTGCAAAAATCAGACCTCACAAGAGAGTGAGTTGTGTGTTATGTCAAAATGAGGGAAAAAATCCTCAATATATACTATATCATGACCTTTAATTAAATTTAGGTCATTAAAAATATCCGACAAAGGTACAAACCAAAATTATATTATTTTTACATTAAATTGCTAAATCAAAGCCCTAAATGAGCATAAGCAAGACGTCAAGCCCTCTTGAGGGAGACGTTGTCCCTTTTTAGGGCAAAATGCAGGACAAATGACAAAACGTTGGCCCTTTTTAGGCCTCCAAACCCTGCCACACATGCCAGCTACCCTATCAAACTGCCATACACTGAAGGTGATGCCAGTGGCCCCTAGGTGACGTCCTGGGCCATCTAAGGGAAACGTTCCACCTGAAGTGGGTCAACCCCCCTGGGTTGGGCTTAGCCAAAGTGTTCTAGATGAAACGTCCTTCTTCTTCTCAGGTGCAAAAGCTCAATCAAGCATTGTCCTGTATCTACCCCTAATGGGGTCCCAACAACTATCTGATGGGATCTTCAGCCCCATGGAGGTCCGAACTAATCATCTCCCCATGTGTACTAGTCCAACTGGTACCTGTCCGTCAGGCATGGTCCTGCACATCAAAAACTTCACCCTCCATGGGATCATTAGTCATAGGGGTCATGGAAATGTTAATCACGTTTCATCATTAATGTTATCAAACATATGCATAAAAACCCTGATATATCATTCAATAGCTCAAAGACATTACAAAGACCTACAATACAGAGCCAGAGAAAAAGACAAAATACCCTATTGGGCTAGTGTCCATAAGGAAAGGAAAGTCTCCAAGGGGTATCATCCAAGCCATGTAAAATGAGGTGATGTGGTCAAGGGATGTCCAGACATACAGGTAGAGTGAAAGATAGGGATGCATGATATCACTTGTGGGTGCCTTTGTAGAAGGCGAGCTATACCCATCACGGATTCTCTAGGGCCATGCTCAAGTCAATCATGCTCTCGGTACTCCATGTCTAGGAACTGTGGGCCTCGAGACATGATCTCCTAGTTATCCCTAGAAATCGAGGATAACTGACCAACGGAAACTACAGGATGTAAAGGAGCAGGATGAGATCTTATCTTGTTATTATAAGTTTAGAAAGAATGGCATTTTTGAACAGCAGTGATGCAATATTTAAACAAAGAAGGCCAAAAATAACCTGCTCGTAAGATCTTTTGGGTAGTGGAATACCCAGACATATGACTGCCACCAACTCAGGAGTGACAGTCATTCAAAGCTTTCTTAGCTTCATCATAAGTGATACATCATCGAAAAATGGATTCAACACCGTGGCGGTAAAGAGTGTCACCTAGAATGATGTATTGGCGGGCTTGATCTCGTATATGACGACGATCCATACTAGATAGATCAGGCTAGAAAGTTTAATTAGACAATGATATATTTGTACCATACGTCATCAGAACTGTTTAGAAAAAGGGATTCATCAGGTAAGGAATCCTCTTCCACATTTTTTGTCTCAGTGGAGGGAAGGTCACATATAAGTTCGGTGAAAACCAAATATTTCTTGGACTTAGCACGTTCAAACTCTAAGTCAAACTCCTGGAGAATAACTATACATTTGGAGTACTTTCCCCCTAGCAATTGTCGGGTGAGAATATGTTGCATAGAGTTTCAATCAGAAATAACAGTGGTCCGGTGTAACAAGATATAATGACGAAAACGTTGGACAGCTTGAACAGCTGCCAAGGCCAGTTTTTCCACATGGAGTTATTTGGTTTCGATAATTGTGAGACTCTGAATCAAATAGTATATCACATGTTCGTCATGCCAATCATCCTCTTGGACTAAAACCATGGCGATGGTAGAGTCTGAAGCAGCTAAGTAGAGGAAGTAATCTCGTCTATAGTCCGGGGGAAAGAGTAAGGGCATACGGGTTAAGGTAAGTTTCAAAGCTTTGAAGACTTTGGTTGCAGTATCGTCCCATACAAAATCGTAACATTTCTTGAGTAACCGAGTGAATCCTTTCGTCAGTTCAGCATAATTGGGGATGAAATGACGTAAAAAAATTGTCTTCCCTTGCAAACTTTAGAGCTGGTGTAAAGTGGAAGGAGGAGGTAGATTAACTATGGCCTCAACCTTTAAGGGGTCTACTTGAATCCCATGTATTGACACAATAAAACCAACTAGTCGGTCAGAATCCACACAAAAAATGCATTTCTGTGGGTCTAAGCGGATACGATAATAACGAAAACGTATGAAAATGGCCCTCAAATGCGTCGGGTGATCTTGGTGATGCATGGAATGTGTCGGTAAATCATGAATATAAGGTTGCACGATGTGCTTAATATCATGGAAAGCATAAGACATAGCACGTTGAAAATCCACGCCAGCATTCTTGAGACCAAAGGGTAATTTCTGGTAGGCAAAGGTCCCCCAAGGGAAAATAAAAGCGGTCTTGTGTTGGTCCGTGGGTAAAATATTGATTTGATTATAGTCGGAGAAACCATCCATTAAAGAGAAGATTTCATTGTCGGCATAGTCGTCAACGATCTGATCAATGAAATGGGTTGGGTAATTGTCCTTAGGACAAGCTTTATTTATGTCCCTATAATCTACATAGACGCGAATGGTACCTTATTTTTTATTCATCAGAACTAGATTGGATACCTAATTAGTCAAAGCCACGGGATAGATAAAGCCAGCTTTAAGAAGTTTTTCAACTTCAAGCTTGATAGCAGAAGCTTTGCATGGGTGCACTGGGAAAAGTCTCTACTGAATGGTTTTAACATTCAAGTATGTCTTAATCTCATGTACAATGATATCAGGATCGATACCTGGAATCTCTTCGTAACTCTAGGTGAAAACGTTGCAGAATTATTGGAAAATGGATTTATACTCGTGGACCTTGTCAGTAGAACAGGAGGCTCCAATATGAACATTCTCCACGACTCTAGGTTTAATTGATATGTCGAGAGGGACGATAGGTGAAATGTTTCTCAAGTTCCCTTCGTACAAAACATCATGTGATGACTTAGGAACTGAGGAAATAACCACAATGGTCGACAGAGTTGAAATCCATTGGTAACTGTCTATGGTGTCACGTTCTAGAAAGAGAATGGAGCGATGATGCCCATCATCCCAGGGAGTGTCTTCCATAGACATGACTGACATGATCATCTCATTAGTAGGAAATGTCACATGAAACAAATCAGGAGATGAATCACAGAGAGAAGGAGGGGAGGGGGATGTTGATTGAATAGCTTGGTAAGCGGATTCAATCAGACTTAAAGGTGTCTTGTCACCATAACGAGGGTAATCACTAGGGCTAGGTACTACCCATGGTTCATATGACACAGGGGTTTCATGAACGGTGGTGGATATAATGTTAATAGAGGCGACAAAAGGAGGGAGAATATCGGGTGGTGGGATTGGAAAAGTACCCATCAAAGTTGAATCCTTCAGAAGACCCACTTCAACATTCTTGTAACTAGGGGGTGTCTTCGAGATGAAAGGAACATTGCTAGTATGGGAATCGGAGTTAAAGAAGGCCAGTTGGTCAACAGTAACGACCTTTCCTTGGTGTGGGAAACGTACCACAAGGAAAAGAGTAGACACAACTGGACGCATGGAATCAATCCATCTACAACCAAGTAAAAGGCTATAATCAAGAGGTTCATCGAAGACCTCAACTTCGACATTGATCGATTTACCTTCCAACGAAATAGACAACTAGGGAAGAACATCGTAGGGTTTAAAGAATGTACCATTAAAAGCCTTAAGTGTAAAAATTATTTCATCCCCGACAATGGCTCATTGTGTGATTTGGTGAGGGTAGGAGAGCCAATGGCTTTCCAACAAGTAACAGACATAATGCAAGTCGAGGCTTCTTCATCAATAACAATTCCACATATATTCTTGTTTTCAACAACAACTTGGATCTGGAATGCTAACTGAGGAGGAATCCTTGGAATGTGATCTTCCAAGTCAAAGATTATGAAATTAGTACATGTGGGATAAATTCCACCGATGGCCTTTAACAGTGCCTTTCGTTGAGCAAGACAACTTTGAAGGACTTCAATATCTGACATAGAAGAGGGTGCTTGCACAAGGTCTTCTACAATACTGTAGTTTTGTGCAGCACGTGCATGAGGATTGAACGCAGACTTTCAAACAACACCCTTGGGAGGAGGGAGAAGGATTGTATCAATACCCGATCTTTTGAGGTGAAGAGGACTATTTGGAGGTGAATTTGAAGGAGAAGGTTGGACCAAAGAAGGTGGTATATCATCAACTTTCTCTTTGAATGGAGAGTAACCTTTGGCTCAAGTTGTGACTGCAACTTCGTTCTTTTTAGAATCACTAGTGCACATAAGGACATAAGAAGAGATAGAAGGGGTAGCTTGGTCATGAATGACCAGTTGGGCTTGTTGTTGAGAAGAGAAAGGTTGTGACAAAATGACAGGTGTAGGAGGTTTTCCGCTCCCTTGGAGGAACTTAGTAACCTCGGTGCGTCTTGGGCAATATTTCGTGTAATGATCGTCACCACAAATCAAGCAAGGGTAACGAGGCTTACATTTGTCTCTCTCATCAGTGGTTTGTGTTTTGGATTTATTAGATTGTGGATTATTATTATTTTCCTCCTTGTTCTTACCCTTCCCTTTCTTTTTATTTTGATTATTTATGGTAGGTGCGGATTGAGCATGATTAACTTCAGTAATCTTACCGATAGAAGGAGTAGGAGTAGGATTATTTTGTGCATTAGAATTATTAGGTTTTTTTGGTGTGACCAGATTCTGTCGACTGGGTCTTGGCATGGAAGGTTCCAATCACACCATCAACAACATGAGAAGCTACTAGAGGTTTTGGGGTAGGGTTTGTCGAAGGACGAGGAGCGTAAGGGATCAGATCATAAAGTGTTCCCGTTTGCGAATAAATGAGATCGAAATACTTAGCACGACTAATCATTTTCTCTTCAGTGACAACACCACCCATGGAGAAATCATGAGCAATAGGTCCAATGAGTGATTTGGTAAACTACTTGGCCAATAGTTGATTGGGAAGAGGAACTTTGATTAAATGTCTTCTCCTCCTCCACTCATGAATGTGATCGAAAATATGAGTAGATGAGGATTGTTTGAAAGAACTCAAAATTTTGGTTCCTGTCTCATATCGAATTGGTAACTGGTAATGTGTCAAAAATGCCATGGCTAGGGTGTTAAAATCATTGAAGAAACCTCGTACTAACTCGATGTACCATTTTGTTTCCGAACCCGTGAGAGTTTGATGGAAAAGTCATAATGTGATGGATTCATCCACCAAGGAGTTGGATGAACACCACAGATGAAAATTCATAACATGATTATTCAGATCTACTCTTGCTCGACCGTCAAATTTAGGAATGTCGGACGGTAACTTGGCCGATATGATGGACCAGTAAGGAGAATGTAAGATAGGATCATTCAAAATCCTAGATAGATCAGGTAAGTCCAAAGTGGCTAGGAAAGGCAATTGTCGGTTCACTTGTGGAAACTGGTAGTTTTGAGGGGGAAGCCTTGTAGGTATACCAGTGGGACCATAAGCAGTCTGCAAATAAGGAAACAATCCTTACAGATTTGGTTGTGGAGGATTTGGAGACACATAGCCCATAGGGTTGGGTTTATTAGAGATGTCCCCTTGGAAAGGAACACTAGATTGAACGTTCGGACCCCAAGAGGGATTCAAAGAACCTGGATACGGTTGACCGAGGTTAGGGGGTACAAAAGAGTTAACTTGAGGATGTTTCCCCCCAGATGGTTATATATTTCCTTGGAAAGGAAGATGCCAAGGTAGATATGGTACCACAGGTGTATTTCATCCATAAACTGGGTTATGGACTTTAACCTGAGGTTGCCCCCCAAGTGGAGGTTGTGCCCCAATCTGAGGTTGTGCCCCAATCTGAGGTTGTCCCCCAAATTGAGGTTGACCTCCAATAGGAATATGGAAACCAGAAGTGATAGAAATACTGGTACCTCCAAGCGGATTGGAGCCACTAGGGCTAGATCCTCCAAGTGAAGGTGGAGGAGGAACATAAGACCCTCCGGAGAGGACCTGGTCAGGTGTAGGAAAAAAACTAGCAGTAGCATTATACCCAAGAGAAACAAAAAGTCCAGAAACTCCGGATGGAACCTGGGTAGAGGTAGCAACAGAAGTATTAAGAGCTCTATACCTAGGGGGAAGTGACAGATTTGATCTAGGTGGAAGTGGTGTCCCAATTTGAGCTTGGGAGATAACCACATTTCCAGTAGGAATTGTGGTAGCTTGTGGGACCATAGTAGAATGGGCCATATGGAGAGTAGGAATCGAGTGAGAACCAATCAACAACTAGTTTGGAATGGTGGTGACACTACTGGTAGTACCAGTAAAATGGTCTAAAGGTATTGTATAGGTAACATACATC
Source organism: Picea engelmannii (assembly GCA_009831015.1). Taxonomy (NCBI): domain Eukaryota; kingdom Viridiplantae; phylum Streptophyta; class Pinopsida; order Pinales; family Pinaceae; genus Picea; species Picea engelmannii. Next base: position 251,005 of record ML786953.1, read on the forward strand.
TTAGGCACTTGTGATGCCATAGGTCGATCAAGACTCGCTCCTAGGTTACCGTACAGATCATGTATTGTCAAAGGGATAGAACTAGGAAAGGAATTTCTAGCAGTGTGAGCCGGGGTCCTAAATGATTCACTGTGAAAAAGTGGATCCTCTACTCCAGATCCTGGGTTAGGTCTGGAAGGTATTTCAGTACTATCAACAACAATAATTTCTCCAGATGAGTTCATGCGAAGTATACACGCATATGGTCTAAAGGGGGGAAGTTTGAATTCCTCTAAAGATTCTGAAACAATTTGAAATCATTCTAAAGAGTGTGTGCTTCCAACTTCTGAAGCTACCTCATTGTTGACTACTCCCTCTAGAGAGCCTTATGGTGAGTTAGGAGGCAAGGGTTGGTAACCTTCCGGATCTTTCAGGGGTAGCCCTTGCATCCTACATGAACGGTGAAGGCCAATGTTGCTCGAGCCAAGTAAAGAATTAAGAAAATCTATGGTCGACTAGAGGAAACAAACAACACTCACTAATAAAATCTAGGAATCAAACCAAGCAAACAAACCTTCTTATTTCGAAGTCACTAGTTGTTGATGAAATCCAACGTCGTGAAATCAAGAAAAGAAGGGGTTGGGATAAGCGGGTGGAAAAGTTACGTTGACGACCTACTTAACGGACTTACACCCTGGTGCAAGCTCCCACACATAATCGTGGGTATACCCTCCAAGGAGCCCGAGTGAGTTTGGCCAACATTGATTCCAAGTATCGTGAAGACTTGCCCCTCCATAGTCACCTCGTGTAAATACCCTAGAGAGATAGGCTACTAAGGTTACCAACTACAACAGTAATGCCTTTGAAAATAGTCAATAGTCTGATCCATGCGCAAAGGCAAGGTTTCTAGCCCGAAAGCAACTCAAAATGATTCCACTCATAATTGTGGGTATACCTTCAAGCGACCCCCATAATACATGCAATCTCTACACCAATACCAACAAAGTAGGGTGAGTAACTCTGTTATTCTTAATGTGACCTCTAGTTTGACCCTTGTGTGAGAAGGGATTCCCAGGACAAAATGTAGCAATTGGATTTGAACTCTCCCTATCACAAGATACTATTGTGTGTTTTGATGCTTTGGAAAGTGTGCCTTACAACCTATTCCAAAGCACTATCCTAGCTAATGTTCATGAAAAATATCCCTAGAAAGTAAAAGTTACTAATAAATTCTAAATTTACGTTATGTTTTAGAGGTTGTTGCTTACTCAAAAAGGGAGATGGAAGTGAAATTGTTGATGTTGTGACCTTGACCCAATAAAATGAAAAAAGAAATGAATGTGCCATTTTCAATTCAATGAACTCTAGTTATAGTAGGGAGAAGGTATTTCTTTTGAAGTACAACAAGTTACCAATTGCAATTCCTTAATTCCAAATGAACGCAATTCCAAACAATCATGAACTAAAAAATTTCCAATTTCTTCTCTTTACAAATATTTCAAATGTAAAAAAATGTATATAAGGGATTACCTAAAAAGAATAAATGAATTCAATTCTTCCTTTCCAAGACAAAATCAAAGATGTGATAATGGAAGGAAAATGTAATCCAAGAAAATCAAAACATTCTCTACACAATTCCCAAATCAAATTCGTAACGTAGACAATAGTGAAAAAGACAAGAAAAACTTTTGACATAGGTGAGGAAACATGTTTCTTAATCAACAACCAATCTGACAAACAAAATGAATCTAAAACTCAAGACAAACCAAAGATATTTTGTCAAACAAGCACCCGGATGAAGATCTGAGATTATATCCTTGTGACAATGAGCAAAAGCAAAAAAATTGCCAAAAGAAAAGAAAGACTTTCAATCACTGAAAACCAACCACAAGAAAGATTTAAATGCAGGAATCAATCAAACATGGGCATAGGAATTTCACCCCAGGCTTCTAAGACAAATTTGGGTGGTAAAAGACAGAATGAATCACTCCATCAAAACCTACAGGAGTCATCGCAGGCTGGGCATGGGACGCAGTGCGACAAGAAAGGGTCATCTCAGGCCACTAGAAAAGCAGAGTGTGACGTTGTCCCACTGGATTAGCTAAGAAGAGGGCGATGTCTCAGGGTCGTCGCAGGATTCCAATAAGGTACAATGCGACAATATCTGTAAATTTGAAAAATTTGGAAGAAAGACAAAAATCTAAAGGAACTTCTAAACCCAGGGAGTCTGGATGGATCACCCACAAACTTAGAGAATGAAAATTATAAGAGGAAGGCAAGCTAAAGGCCAATGGGAAGCAAAAAATCAAAAGGAGGTCGTATCCCCATTGGATTCACCAATTTTGTTATGAGACATAACAAAATTTTGGTAAAATGCAGACATAAACAGATCTCCCTAGATCCACCTAGATCTAGAACAAAATAGAACAAAACATGACACTTTCCCTAAGCTCTAATCATTGAGTTTACTATCTAGCAAGAGATGGGAAACATATCATTTAGATATCACTTCCTCTTGTTGTTTTCTTCCTAGCTCCACTCGAATGCTCCTATGATATTGGGTCTACAAGGGAAAACAAGCCAACCAAAGTGAAAGCAATATAGCACACTCAAAGAGAACCTATGTATGTGATCAAGGAATCGTACAATAAAACGAGATGATTTTTATGGGAAAGAAACATATCATTGTATTATATAATAATGAAAGTGGAAATTACAACCAAAGCCTTAATGTTGCAAGGTCCCCTTCCAATGACCCTTTTCTCCAACACACACACTTGCTCCAATCTTGAATGAAGAAGATCCACAATGACTTGATGAACTGAAATGAGGCTCTCAAGAATGATCCAATGCATAATTCTCTATAAAATATTAGTCAGTTCAACCTTCATTAACCTTAATTCCTTGCTTCACCTTTTCCATGAGAAATCCCTCCTTATATAGGGGAAAGAGATATGGTTAAAAAGATTAGGATGATCCCACCAAATCAAAGAAGCAAGTAAGATCCCAACCATACAGATGCCACCTCACCTTCTAGAAGATATCCTTCTAGAAATTTCGTGAAGGTTGACCTTTTCTTAACCTTTTGGCATCGTCGCACCCCAGCTGTAGAGCAGCCTGTGGAGATGTCGCAAACCAGTTTTAGGGAAGAGTGCGATGACCAGGCATCGTCGCACCCTGCTTATGGTGCAGCCTACGATGACCTTCCTTAATAGAGTTTTCTGGAAGAGAAATCCAGTCACTTTCCTCATGGAGAAAGGATATTTTATGGAACATGAACACATGTTGTCAATGGATCACTATGATGACCAAAATAATGTGTAACAACCTAGTTATTTGAAAATACAAATAAATATTTTCTTGTGCATAGAAAATATGTAACAAAAATTAAAAAAAAGAATTGGCATGTTGTGAACATTCCTAAAAACAGATACCTAGAAAAATTAATGCCAACATTATGTGCTCCCTCTTTTTTTTTTAACGCAAACGATTATGGATTTTTATTTAGATAGAGGCAGAGAGGGCTGCCGAACCCGTACATATCTATTCAGAGCTGGAGCTCTGTAATACAGTTCCAGCCAGATTCTATTACAATGCAAACCAGAATGACTCCTAAGATAACAACGGCTAAGAGAATAACTACTACTGACAAGTCTGATTTCTGGGCTGGATTCATGCAAAAATGAGACTGCTGCTCYGYCYTTAACGCTTTCCTTTGCTTCCAGAGCTRGTGGYCGCTTCTGYAGATGCATCAGCGATCTTGCCGAAGGCTGCAGTTAGATCCTCCACTTTCTTCTCCAARTTACARAGGCGCTTGCCTAAGTCGCCTACGAGGTTTGCAGTGTCTTTCAGACCGACATGGATTTCATCAGATAGCTCATCTTTGATATCCTCCATTTCGAATTTCAGAAGTTCCCACTTATGCTGGTTGGAGGCGGCCCTTATGCTTTCGAGCTCGGCTCTAACCCACTCCAGTCGTTCTTTCGGCGTGAGGGATTATGTGCTCCCTCTTTACTAACATCCAAGGAGAAAGATTATTGTTTATAACAAACATTGACCAAAATTAGTAAATGGATTTGAGCTCTTGAAATTGATTGACACCATCAACTTCCATTGAAAATCTAACATTGCAAGGTTCTTCTTTAAAAACGGGCCATCTTTCCTTGATGTCCCTAAATGCATAACCTGTTGAAAAGCCAACAAGAAACATGTGTCTAATTTACTTTTCCCTTAAATAAATTGGACAATAAATATTAATCTATTATTTCATTCATAACTGAGTGAGTTGGATTTGTAACAAAGTTATAAGTGTAGTTAAGTGAGTTAAGATCAGTTGTACTAGTTGTAACTAAACTTGCACTAGTGAGAGTTCAGTAAATCAGTGAACTCACATGCAACTGAAGATTCACCAT
>ML786953.1:255445-272926 GCA_009831015.1 Picea engelmannii
GAGAGTTCAGTAAATCAGTGAACTCACATGCAACTGAAGATTCACCATGGTTAACTACATGCATGTCAGATCCAGTGGAGACCCAGTTGAGATAACAGGTGAAAGGGACAGTTTGGCTATCAGTTGTGATTTGATCACACATGTAGTGAATATGCTTATGAGCATGTGCAAACTAGGCAATTGGAATTCATTGTGAGAATTCGAATTGAAGAGTTTGTGCAGAGGAGGCAAGTTGTCTGGACACAGGAATTGTCACATGTATTTGTTGATTTGTGTATGACAGTGTGAGATGATTGTATTGTATTGAGAGCTCTTGGATTAGATTTTTGTATGATATTGTTTCATGATTCATGATATACATAATATATGATAGTGGGGTTTTTAGCTTTACGCTTTCCCGGTAAAAACTTTTGTGTTATGTGTTCTTGATATTTCACTTTGTGATTGTGGTTGTGATCGTGGTTTAATTTTCCAAAAGAATAATAGTAGAAGCGATTATGTATTTAACAGTGGCATATAATTGTTAGATCAGGAGAATCGCAGGAAATACTTAATTTGTATTGAAATTTCTACATGGTATCAGAACCATGGAGGCCACAGAGCTACGGAAGTGAGGTGCGAACATAATTTCATTCTTGCAGGTCTCGTCTCTAGCAGGGTGCGAACTTTAGTACTATAGACTACGCACAGTTCTCAAAGAAGAAATTCTCGCACCCTAGACAAAGGAGAGGTGTGAACTTCCCTGAGCATTCTCGCAGGCTGATCAAGGGAGAGGTGCAAACTCGCCTCCCCCAACAGTGCATTACAGTGCGAACCTTCCAGTCTAGTTTTCAAGCTATACACAGGCAGGGTGCGAACTTCCCTCAGGCTACTCTCAGGTGGGGTGCGAACCTCCCAGGGAAGAGGGATTGCAGCAGTTGAGTTTTGGCGGTTGGATAACATTTGAATTTGCAAGATTTTCTTGATGCGATAGTTGATTCAAGATCAAAATGTATTTCAATGGCTTGAGGTTGGAGTATGCACTCGAGGGCATCTCTAACTACATTTATTGGAAGGACAGGATGGAGGCAGTACTCGAAGACAATGGCTTGAAGGATTACATTGATAGAGATGTTCCTAAGCCGGATGTGATAGACACTACAAATCTTGATGCATGGCAAAAGAAAGTGGGGAAGGCGAGGAGGATTATGTTGGAGGGAGTATGAGACCACATTGTCTCATGTCTCCATGGGAAAACCACACCACATGCAATGTGGAAGGTTTTGACGAATCTGTTCCAAAACAGTAGCGACCATAGGAAATTGGCGCTCAAAGATAAACTCGGGAAGATCAAGATGGAAAAGGGTGACACCATTCCAAAATATCTCACGAAGTTTGTCCAATGTCGGGATGAGCTTGGAAGTGTGGGAATAACAGTCGTTGTTGATGATTTGGTGAGCTTGGCGCTCCTAGCAATTCCCAAGAGTTGGCACAGTTATCAAGACTTTGTCAATGGAAGGGAAAAATTGTTGGATTGGGAACGACTATGATCGAATCTAGTGCAAGAGGAGTTTAGGCGGAACACCAGAGATGGATCTTCAACAAAGCATGATGATGAAGAGGATTGTGCTTTGACTGCCAAGGCAAGGAAAGGGAAAGGGAAGAAATTCCATCCAAAATCTGAGCCTAAAGTCAAGAAGCTGGATTTGTCCAAAGTGAAGTGTTTTCACTGTCACAAACATGGGCATCTCGCTACTAACTGTCCACATAAGAAGAAGAACAAGACGGTTGTTGGAGCTGCAACTAGTGAGGCTCTTGTCTCACAATTTGAACTTGACTTTGCTTTGATCACATGCATGGCTTCAAGTGCATCGGGATCGGTGTGGTATTTGGATAGTGGCGCTTCCTTCCACATGACGGGAGATAAAAATTCTTTCATTGACTTGGAGGAGAAATATCTTAGAATGCATATAGAGATGGGCGATGATGGACGATACAGTTCAACTGGTATTGGTACCATTAACTTTTAGAGGGAGTCAGGTAAACCATTTCAATCGAAAAATGTTATGCATGTTCCAGGTCTGAAGAAAAACCTGGTCTCAGTCGCAATGTTAGAGGAAAAAGGCTATGATGTTGTTTTTAGCAGTGGAAAAGCCTACCTGTGACATAAAGCAACGGATCAAGTCAAGAAGATAGGGATTCGAGTTAAGAATCTCTACATGCTGGAGGTAGATGGTTGCAGTGCCATGATAGGCAAGGCAGAAAAAGTGGTGAGCCGGGATGAGGGCGAATTATGGCACAGGCGATTGGGCCATCTTCATCATGGAGCCTTGAATATCATGCAACATATATCTACTGGAATTCCAAGGGGAACACTTGCTCAGTTAGATCAGTGCAAGGGGTGCACCTTGGGGAAGTATGTAAATTCCACCTTTCATGAAAAGGAGAATCGTGCTTCAGTGATCCTGGAGAGAATTCACACGGACGTGTGTGGACCATTCTTAGTTGCTTCAATAGCAAAACATAGGTATTATGTTATTTTTGTTGATGACTTTTCTCGTAAATGCTGGATATTCTTCATGCAGAAGAAGGATCAAACATTCTCAAAGTTCTGTGAGTTTAAAGCATTGGTGGAGAAAGAGTAGGGGAAGCAAGTGAAGGCTCTAAGGAGCGATAATGGTGGAGAATACATCTCTAATGAATTCAAAGACTTCTGCAGCAAAGAAGGAATTCGAAGAGAACTCATAGCGCCTCATAACCCATAGAAAAATGGGGTCGTAGAGAGAAAGAACAGAACGATCGTGGGTGCAGCACGAGCAATGTTGCATGATCAGGGCCTACCAATTCATTTGTGGACAGAAGCATGCAATACTGCGGTTTATGTGCAGAACCGTTATCCTCATAGAGTAATTGGCATGAGTACACCTGAAGAATCTTTTACTGGTAAGAAACCTAATGTTTCTCATTTTAAATTTTGTGGCTCATCTGTTTATGTGCATGTGACCAAGGATTCCAGGAAGAAGCTGGAACCAACTGCTGAAGTTGGGATATTTGTGGGGTACACAGAAACACCCCATAATTATCATGTGTATTTTTCGAACAATAAGATGACTGTTATGTGACGGGATATAAAATTTGATGAGGGGAAATCCATGCGGTTGTCGCTTGAGAGGGAGCTAGACTTGCATGCAAAAGAGGAACTGTTGGTTCCAAAATATGAGTCTCCATTGTCAAAAATAGTGCATGGGAAATTGTCCCAAGACCGGTCGACAAATTAGTGGTAGGTTCGAGATGGATCTACAAGGTAAAGCAAGTTGTTGATGGGAGTGTGGAGAAATACAAGGCCAGGTTTGTGGCCCGGGGATTCTCACAGATCGAGGGGATAGATTATGATGAGACCTTTGCACCTGTCACAAGGTACTCTTCCATAAGATCCATCCTTGCACTCTCAGTGCAGATGGGTTGGTGCATTCATCAGATGGATGTAAAAACTGCGTTCCTCAACGGGATCATTGAGGAAGAAGTGTACATTGAAAAAATAGAAGGTTTTGAGACCTTTGACAGAGAGTCACATGTGTGCAGACTCAAGAGAGCACTGTATGGGCTGAAGCAAGCACCCCGTGCTTGGTACACTCAGATAGACAGCTATTTCACTGGATTGGGCTTCACCAAAAGTGAAGCGAATGCAAACCTATACCAAATTGTGGTGGAGGGTAAGATTTTAATCATTGTGCTTTATGTTGACGATTTAATACTGACTGGTGATGAGCAGTTGATACACTCATGCAAGGAGGACCTTGCAAAGGAGTTCGAGATGAAGGATTTGGGCCTTGTTCATTATTTCCTTGGATTGGAAATATGGCAGCAAGATGGTGAACTTTTTGTGTCTCAAGGAAAGTATTCAAGAGAGATAATGGGTAAGTTTCACATGGAGGGCTGCAAACCCATGGATACTCCTCTTCCAGGAAACTGGAGGAAAGAGGATGCTACTTCCGAAGAAGTAGTGGATGCTACTGTCTATCGATAGTTAGTAGGTTCGCTAATGTATTTAGTGAACATGAGATCGGACATTTGTTATGCAGTTAACCAACTAAGTCAAGCGATGGTTAAGCCTGCCAAACTCTTTTGGAAGGCAGGTAAGCATGTCCTGAGATATCTGAAGGGCACATCTGAGTATGGATTATGGTACAGATAGATGGATGAGGTAAAGTTGCATGGCTTCACGGATGCAGATTGGGCAGGCAGCCCAACGGACAGAAAGAGCACATCAGGGGGGATCTTAGTATCGAATCTACAGTTGTTTCTTGGTACAACAGGAAACAAATATCTGTGGCACTTAGTTCAGCGGAAGCGAAATACATGGCAGCGAGTCAAGATGCATGTGAGGCTATCTAGATGAGAAAGATCTTGGTTGGTTGGTTTGCTTCTCATTTAGATCCGACAGTGATTTATTGTGATAATCAGAGTTGCATTAAACTCTCAATTAATCCTGTGTTTCATGACAGATCTAAGCATATAGATATCCAGTAACATCATCTCAGAGATTGTGTGTAGCGGAAGATCATGTTGCTTCAATACATTCCTACGGAAGATCAGGATGCAGACATTTTGACGAAGGCGCTCACCAGGAGCAAATTCGAACATCATAGAGACAGGATTGGGGTGAAGGATAATCCCTTTCTTGTTGAGAGGGAGTGTTGAAAAGTCAACAAGAAACATGTGTCTAATTTACTTTTCCCTTAAATAAATTGGACAATAAATATTAATCTATTATTTCAGTCATAACTTAGTGAGTTGGATTTGTAACAGAATTATAAGTGTAGTTAAGTGAGTTAAGATCAGTTGTACTTGTTGTAACTAAACTTGCACTAGTGAGAGTTCAATAAATTAGTGAACTCACATGCAACTGAAGATTCACCATGGTTAACTACATGCATGTTAGATCCAGTGGAGACCCACTTGAGATAATAGGTGAAAGGGATAGTTTGGCTATCAGTTGTGATTTGATCACACATGCAATGAATATGCTTATGAGCATGTGCAAACTAGGCAATTGGAATTCATTGTGAGAATTCGAATTGTTGAGTTTGTGCAGAGGAGGCAAGTTGTCTGGACACAGGAATTGGCACATGTATTTGTTGATATGTGTATGATAGTGTGAGACGATTGTATTGTACTGAGAGCTCTTGGATTAGAGTTTTGTATGATATTGTTTCATGATTCATGATATACATAATATATGATAGTGGGGTTTTTAGCTTTACGCTATCCTGGTAAAAACTTATGTGTTATCTGTTCTTGATATTTCACTTTGTGATTGTGGTTGTGATTGTGGTTTAATTTTCCACAAGAATAATAGTAGAAGCGATTATGTATTTAACAGTGGCATATAATTGTTAGATCAGGGGAATCGCAGGAAATACTTAATTTGTATTGAAATTTCTACATAACCTTCTCCATAAATTCACATAACACCATCTTCATCTCTTATGTTCATTATAATCTGTAAATTGTGCTATGTTTTTGCACTTGAAAATCATTTGAAACATGGAACTATAGGGATATGACAAAGAACCTTGTGAGGCACATTATTTGTTACCTGATTAGTTTGATATCTACTAATTCCACATTTAGGGAATTCAAACTTTGTTGCATGTTGTCTATAATATATAATATGATCATTCGAACATGCATCAATTGTGTGATACTAGGTTCCTATATCTTTCATAAGGGCTCACAATTCTCAATATATGCAAGGTAAAGTATTTGATATTGGTAAGAGAATATCACCTGACAATCTAAAAAAATAAATTAATTAATATACTAAATAGTGGATATTAAATCTTATATATTACAATCACAATCTTACAATCTTATATATATAATATATAAGATTGTAAGATTGTGATTGTAATATATAAGATTTAATATCCACTATTTAGTATATTAATTAATTTATTTTTTTAGATTGTCAGGTGATATTCTCCTACCAATATTATCTTCCATACCTTGGGATCTATGTCATACATGTGTTATAAATATCATTCATAACCTTCAAGTTGACGAACAACAACATAATAGAGAGAAGACTTGTCTTTGAGTCTTTGTATAGGGGTTTTATGCCTTGTCGATAATAAGTACATCGTGAATATCTTCATAGGTCTCATCCATGGCAACAAAGGTGTCATGGATCAAATTATTCATCCCTTCATTCTCAATAATATCAATGTCATTTTCTTCCATATGATCAACTTCAATTCTATCACCCTCGTCATCTATTCTACAAACTACAACATTACAAATTCTAATCATAAGTGGTTTTTTTCTTTGTAATTACAAATAAATAAACATACTTAGTATCAAAATATTAAAACATTTAAAACTTAAAAAAAGAGAGACAAAATAATGTGTTTTATTTATATCTTACCAAGGGGCAATATTTGGTTTTCCCTTCCGGGTGCTCGTGCACATAGAAATGTTTTCTAGTTGTTGGCCTATTAATTCTTCTTCTCTGTATTCCTTTGCATTTCATGTAAGGGCAATAAAATTTCCCATCACCAATATCAGGAAGTTTGGGATGATTCTGATATGGTTTTTCATGATTACTTGTATGCACAAAATAATTGCATTCATTAAGATCGACATCTATAGTGAGAGACAATGCTTCTTTAATTACATCCTCTATATAAGTCAATCGGTCTTATGCACCAATGCTCAAGTTATGGCTATTTGACATTGTTTTCTATTTCGACAAAATATTAGCGAATTCATTAGTATACATTCAAAGAATTTCAAAAATAGAGAATTCAAATGGTGTCTACAAAGTTTAATGAATAAAATTTTGATTATGGGTAGAAAAAATTACTTATAGTATTATGTCACCTAATCCCAACTTGTTAGAAAAAATAGGGTCACTTTCTTTCATGCCACTGTCTTTTAAAGGGCGGAAAAACTCTATCAACAGACATGTCAAAAGTATAAAATACTCGTTCACCAATTTTTTTCCACAAATGTCAATCAGTCAAAGTTTAATCGACGTTAGATATATAAACATATATTAATTGACATTTTTCAATAGCAAAAAACAAAAAAACAAGACAAATTTCACCCATTTTGACTAATTTTCGATGTTAAAGGATGTTTTTTTCAAAAAATGTCAATTCAAGTGTTGGATCTCTACCCTAAATGTAATAGTCGCAAAAAGGTGAAATAAATGAAAAATATTAGGAACCCTAGGGCCAAAATGAGTAGGCTTGGAAACATAAGTAATCACTCAAAGGTTAAAACAATAAAGAAAAAGGCAAAGGAGGGATAATTCCAATAACCTAGAGAATGTGCTCCTTAGAGGATATGTCCTTATGATAAAAGTTGTGAAAGAAACCATTTTCAACTAAGTGTGGATAATTTGTGTAAAAACAATGCCATCCTCAAGATAAATGTGCATCAGGATTGAATGTTCAATTACATTTTTTTCCTTCAGTATAAGGAGTGAGAAGTTATGAAGATTTGTGAAATGTCAAACAAATCATGTATGAAACAAATAATCATAAAACTTGAAGGAAAGCAAGTTAGCATCCATGATTAATTGGATATATATGTGTGTGTTAGATAAAAATGCAATGAAGCCCAAACATTATGGATAGTGCAAGATGTAGAGTGTTGATGCAAGGAACTTATATGTAAGAAACCAAGCAATCATGAATTGAGTTTTTGCTTTGTGTTGTTTTTATTTTTTGAGTGGGATGAAAGGATTTTTTACCATATGTTATGAGTGGGTGTGCTACAAGCACGCATGGGTGCAAAGTTGGTCAAAATTGTAAAAGTTGGTCAAAATCGTAATTCTTCCTTTCTGTTGCCTCCTTTGGGATGGTGTGATTGTGATAAATGCCTCAAAAGAAAATAAAAGGAGACAACTCAAGGTTTCTCCTCAACTTGCAATAAATATGTTCTATAATGATGTAGATCCACTACAATATAAGGATACTGATGAAATTAAATGTTATGTGAGGTTCTATGGAGTTGTGGTATTTGTATGCATTAATTAAATTAAGTGTGGATGTCACCAAGATCCATTGATAGATAAGGTAAGTATATACATTTCTCATTGATTGATACCTTATGGATTCATGCCATATTTTCCTATTGCCAAATAGGGTAAGGATGTTTTTGAGCACCAATTTGTGGTTGGAAAGGGTTATGGATATCTAAATGACACGATGTTGTTCTAGGTTAATTTAGATCATATAATGCCGCATATGTGTTCTTGCATTAAATATGACAAGCTAAGAAATAACAAGGAGGCCACCCACACTCACTACCATCTATACAAATGCATTAAATATTTTACATTGTTAAGAATGTAGGCATGTTATGGATCCATATGACAAGGTTGATCAAGAACAATCTATTAAGTTTTATAAGTTCTTTTCTTTTCCTTTTTCCAAGAATGGTGCATGTAACTCTATATAGATCATGTCTCCTCCTTACTAAACACATTTTGAAGAAGAAAACTATAATAAAAAAAAAGGCATGTTTTTTTTTAAATTGGAATTGAAGCTTTATATTATATAAGGTTGCACCGAAGAAAATGAACAAGACAAAAAAGTTTACATAATTTGAAAATTTTGGCTCACAACCTAAACATACTCATACTATTGTCAAATAGATAACTACATAATATTTCCTAGAATATTTCCATGGATTGTGACTGCAAATGTCCTTTACATATTGGCCCAGAAAAAAAAACAACTTGAAAAAACATTATCGATGAGCATATTCATTGTCAGACACTTCCTGTACACCTCCTTGAGTTGAGGTATTTTCTTCAATGTCCATTGGAACAACTTCATGACCTCTATGCTCGTCTTCAGTGGTTCCTTCGCTAGAGACTGCATACACTTTATTAATTGATGTTTATTGGGACTGTTGGGGAAGAACCAGAGATCTTAATTACCAGAATTCCATCTCCAAATTGTCCATGCATTGTACAAGGGAACCTATAAGTTTTTCTAGATCTCCTACTCTACCCAAAACCTATTGGAACCTAGAGCTATTTGCTTCCACCATTTCTTCATGTCGTCTAAGGATGTGCTTTATGTCACTTCATGATGGATCCATATTAACATAACCCACAAGCCATATGAATGACCACCTACAAATTGTTAGGGACCTAACCTCCCTAACCCCTCACGTAGGTAGAATAATATAATTCCATGTAATAAAGGCCAATATTAATAAGGCCTGGCAATAAGGAAGAATAAGTCAAATGTAATAATACTGAATAAAAGCTTCCATTTCTAGAAGGATCTTCCTCTAGATTGTTCTTTTGGATAGATATATTTAGTACAAATAGGAGTGAAGGATATGAGAAGTTTTTACTTGGAGATTATTGTAATAGAGCTCTGCTCTGCTGGAGGTTGCCCCATCGAAGAGGCAAATGAACATTGCTATCATTAATAAAGGTGTTATTTCTAGTGTTATTCTTGTATTATTCGAGTATTGTTCTAGTTATATCATTGTTGTTCCACCATTACTTGCTAAAATATTTTTGTTCTGCATACTATTTTATATCTCGAATACTACAAGTGGTATCAACACTTTCCTCGACATAAAATTGTGGGTTAATTTTTTTTCAAGGTAGAGACGTATTTTGGTGTCTTAAAGTTACAGAGATTTATTGTTCAGTGCATAAATTCATGGTCAGGGAAGCATACACATAGGAACTACAAGTGGTTTTTAAGTGCACATATGTTGGCCACCCTTGTAACCCTTGTTGGTACCCCTTCAAGTGGTAGCTCATCATACAACACTTGTATACAGATCGGCCTAGATATCCAGAATCCCTCCATAGATAAACCAATTGGTTTCATGAATGATATAGTGCCACCGAGAACATCACTTAGGAAGATACTCTCTAGTACCTGGGTAGTTGGGTAGTACGGCTAAGGGCACGATCTAGCCTCCTTAGTTGGTTCCCTGAGATATTTGGACAAGTAATACTGTTGGACCATGCACATATATCAGAGAACTGTAGCACATGGAAAGCCCTTGTCTATAGAAACCTTGAATACCCTAACCCTTGGGACAGAAACAAAAACAGAACAGGAAAGATCCATTATCACACAACTGTGCCTCTTGCATTCAGGTTGCTAAATTACTACACATTTCTTCATGTTAATCATTTGGCCATTTCATCATTGCAGTATTATTCAGGCCGGAGTATAACTCCACAAGAGTAAAAAAAAAATGAGTATAGTGGTCCTGTTGGCACACTTATTTGGGACCTATCCCATTAGGTTCCTCTCTTCGCCCTGATTACAGTGATACCTATCATTTTTAACCCATTTTTTATGGACCTGACCCTTTTTCGACACCCTTATTTGGCCCCTATCCCATTGGATCCCCCTTTTATCCCTAATCGTAGTGGTAACTATCATCTGACACCCTTCTTCTCAGTGGTCCCACCCACCCCTCATGTTTCCCCTATACCATTTCCTTGCCCATTTTTCCAAATGGCCAACACCCGATCCCAAAAACTCAATACATTGGTTGCTAACAACCTCCAGAACAACAAATACATATGGAATATCAATTCCAACCTTAGCTCAATCAATTCTTCTATTCATACCCTCCAGGACCAATGTGCCCGCATCAAAGACCTCAAAGCCACCCTTAAACACTTCATGGGTTGTTCCCAGAACCCTTCCTCTTCTGAACAACCATCTTATCATGATGATCATGACTCTTCCCATTACCAAGGTCCTCATACTACCCACTTTTCTTGAGACCTTCGCCCTCCCAAAATTGAGGTGAACAAATTTGATGGCTCAGATCCTATAGGATGGGTCACTCAAATGGAACATTATTTCTATTTACATGGCATTATTGATGATTTAGCCAAGCTTCATTATGGTGTCCTACCTTTGGATCTGGAACAATGGCAATGGTGGAAATGGAGAAAAAAGGCCTACCAAGGGTATGTTGCTTGGACACAGTTTGCAGCAGAAATTTATGACCACTTTGACTTTGACACCCACCATTTAGGTCGTTTGACTAAGTTGAAGCAGTCTGGGATAGTGGAAGACTTTATTCCCACATTTGATCACTTGGATTTTAGAACGGAGGACATGTCAAATGCTTTTTTTAGGGAATGATTTATCAATGTCCTTGAAGATGAAATATGTGATCATGTTCTCATGGCATGCCCCCAAACTTGGTTGGAAGCTACTCAACGAGCCAAGAAATCACAATAGATTGTATCCTCCCAGATCTACAAACCTTCCTTTCCCACTCGCCCTAAACCCACCAATTGTGCCCCTCCTGCAACTCCCCTCAAGATCCATAAATTACAAAGGGTTGAAATGGTTTAACGTCAACTCAAGGGTCTTTATTATAATTGTGATGACAAATATTTTCCAAGGCACAAGTGTAAGGAACAACATATTTTTTTGGTTGTGACTAAGGACATTTCTGAAGAAGAGGTTGTTTTTCCACCTATGCAGGAACTACCACTGCCATTTGATCAGAACCCACCCTTGGATCTAGCAGAAGTTGACCTAGTGATTTCACTTAATGCCCTCACTGGCTTCTCTTCTCCCCAGACTCTCAAATTAATTGGTTACAATAAAATAGGAAAGTCATTATCCTTGTGCACAGTGGTAGCACCCATAATTTTATTCATCGTCACATTTACCAAGAAGTCAATTGTTACATTTGTGCCGTCAATAATTTTCAAAACATGATTTCCAATGGAGGTTCAATGAAATGTGGGGGACGATGTGAAAATGTGCAGCTTCAAATTGGTCAGTATCACCTAAAATCCCATATGTTTTCTATAGACATGGGTGGTTGTGACATTGTTCTCGGCGTCAAATGGTTACGCGTTCTCGATCCCATTCTCATGGATTTTAAGGACTTAAACATGCAATTCCAATAGGAGGGACAACAATATAAGTTCCAAGGCAACACAATAGTCTCCCCTGAGATTATCAGTTCCCATTGCATGGAAAAGCTCCTCAAAAAAGGCCATTCTGGCATTATTTCCCAACTCCACTCTATTCATGTTTTTGAGACACCTTTTGTGCATCCCGACCTCCAATCTATCATCTCCTACCCCCAAGTCATTTTTACCACTCCCAAAGAACCTCCCCCTTCCCATGGAGTCCATGATCATTCCATCCCTCTCATACTGGGCAGTCTTCCTCCCAATTTTCTTCCTTATCGTCATCCCTTTGCCCATAAAAATGAAATCGAGAAAATTGTTCATGAATTTCTAGAATCGGGTGTTATCCATCCTAGTACCAGCCCTTATTCTTCCCCTGTGGTCATGGTACTCAAGAAAGAAGGTACTTGGAGCATGTGTCCTGATTTTTCGTTCCCTCGACAAACTCACAATCAAAGAAAAATTCCCCATTCCTGTCATTGATGACCTCTTGGATTATTTGAGTGGTGCTCAGTACTTCACCAAACTAGATCTATGTTCTTTCTACCACCAGATCCATATGAAAGAACAATACATTCCAAAGACCACATTTCGAACTCATGAGGGTCACTATGAATTCTTGGAAATTCCCTTTGGCTTGTGTAATGCTCCCTCCACTTTCCAAATCCTTATGAATCATGTATTTCATCCTTTTCTCCAACATTTTGTCTTAGTTTTCTTTGATGATATTCTCATCTATAGTAAAAATTGGACATCACATCTCTCCCATGTGACTCAAGTTCTCCATCTACTCTCTAAGCACCAACTTTTCCTCAAACAATCTAAATGTTCCTTTAGTGCCTTAGAAGTGGAATACCTGGGTCATATTGTCGGCAAGGATGGTGTCTGGGTGGATCCTACGAAAATTGAAGCTATGCAGGATTGGCCTCACCCTAAAACTCTTAAGAGTTTGCATGGTTTTTTTGGGTTTAATGGACTATTATAGGAAGTTTGTTTGGAATTATGGAAAAATTACAGCTTATATCACTTCTCTCCTTAAAAAGAATGTTTTCACTTGGACTCCAGTTCTGGATCATTCCTTCCAATCCTTTAAAGATGCTATGTGCTTGACCCCTGTCCTAGCACTTCAAGACTTCACAAAGACGTTTGTATTGGAATGTGATGCTTTCGAGAAAGAAATTGGGGCCCTCCTCATGCAAGATGGTAGGCCTTTGTCTTTCACTAGTAAACAACTTTCTGAGTGACATTTGGGCCAATCCATTTATTGGGCCAGTGCTTCCAAATCAAAACTGATCATCAAAGTCTCAAATATTTTTTGGAAAAATGAATTTCATCACACGAGCAACAAAAATGGGTGACCAAGCTATTTGGCTATGATTATGAGATCATTTATAATAAGGGCAAGGAAAATGTAGTGGCCGATGCTCTTTCCTGAAAATATGAAGAAGACAGATCCCTTTTGTCCCTCTCCTTCATTGTACCAGAGTGGCTCCAAGTTTTTTTTCAGGAATGGCTGCAAGACCCCAAAATTTCTAGCATGATCCACCAATTGTAACACAATTCTCCAGTTTCTCCGGGGTACTCTAGGCACAATGAAGAGTTTCTCTACAAAGGTCATTTGTATTTATGCAAGAAATCACAACTTAAATCCACGGTGCTTTCTAAACTTCATGCTTCACCCATAGTCAGGCATTCAGGGTTTACCAAAACCTATGAACGAGTCAAACATTCTTTTTTTTGGGATGGTATGAAACATGACGTCCACACCTTTGTGGGTAAATGTGAAGTCTGTCAACGCAACAAGGGAGAAACTTTAAAAGCTCTGGGAACACGCCAACCACTTCAAATTCCCCCTACTATTTGGCAAGATATCTCTATGGATTACATTGTGGGCTTACCTAAATTGGGCAATAAGTCAATCATAGTGGTGGTTGTTGATTGTCTCTCCAAATATACTCATTTTTTTTCTCTTCAACACCAATTCACCGCATCCACAGTGGCTCAAATATTCATGGATAATATCTTCAATCTTCATGGCATGCCTAATTCTATTGTCTCTTATAGAGATCCCACTTTCACCAGCAATTTTTGGAAAGAATTGTTCAAGCTATAGGGCACCCAATTGCATATCAGCACCTGCTATCACCCCCAAACAGATGACCAGACTGAAGTCGTCAACAATTGTTTGAAAACATATTTGAGGTTTTTTGCATATGAGAGGAAACATCAATGGGCTCAGTGGTTACCCCTATATGAATGGTGGTACAACACATCTTACTATACAACTACTCGCATGACCCCTTTTGAAGAAGTATATGGAAAAAATCCCCCATTAGTTCTCTCATATATTCCTGGGGTTTCGAAGGTTCATGAGGTTGAAAAAACTCTTATATTCCGAGAGTCTATTCTTCGTGCCCTCAAAGACAATTTGGTCATGGATCAGAATCGCATGAAGCAATAAGTAGATCAAGGTCATTCTGAACAACAATTTGTTGAAGGGCACCAGGTGTTTCTTCGACTACAACCTTATAAGAAATCTTCACTCAAAGCTTAACATTGTTAGAAACGTCCTCCCATATTTGATGGTCCTTGTTATCCCCATTTTGTGGATAACTAAGGATACTATGTCTCGAGGCACTCGGGTTACAGATATGGAGTGTCGAGAGACTACATGACCAGCAGTACCTTTGCACAGATGGAAAACCCACTCACCACCACATATGGTCATAGTTTTGCAGATGACATCCACCACATCAGCTGGCTTTTGGAAGCCAATGTGCTTTGCTCCATGAGGTACAAGTCAATATTATGGTGAGCATCATTTCAATATTCAAACCATTTGATTATTTTCTATCTTAAATTGCTCTATATTTCATGATATATGCATTATACCTTTTCCCTACTTCACCTTGGTGGTTGACATTGTGCTCTAGTAAGTGGTCTTTCTTAGGAATGGGTTTGCTACTAGGAACTCCCTTAATGAGCCATTGTACCATTCCTGAACATACTTACCACTTTCCATAATTATTCCCCTATGTTTCCTTATCTCTTGGGATTTTAGGGTGTATTGACCCAAGAAGGGGTTGTCCCTCATTCTATGTGAATAAGGGGCTAAAGGCCCAGAGGGGTTGATGTTGGGTAAAAGATAAAATCCTTATATAAACCGCACAGATGCTTCACCCAGGGATCACCCAAGAAAATAATGAAATGCTTATCTTTGAGTAAAGGGGACCCATAATAAAATGAAGATTGCTTAAAAGGTTAGTTAGGATAGGGGGTCTCATCACGAGCTTACCTATCACATCCATGAATATATAGTGGTATGACATTGTCATCATCTAGTCACCATGCCAGGGAAATGGCTCTCAGTTGCATGGCTGAGAGAAAGGGGGTCTCATCACGAGCCAACCTTCTCATTTCCACTAGGTGTTTGTGGGTGACATTGCCATCATCTGGTCACCATGCCAGGGCAATGACTTTAAATCTCTCCTTATGCTATTATGAAAGAAAATACAAAGAAAGAAAGATAAAAGGCAATTGATGGGCTTGGAAAAAGTGCATTGTGAATGAAGGTACCATACACCCTCTACAAAGGCACCCATGAATGAGACACTATGACCCCTTGTATGCCATGATCCCTATGCCCATTGAGTCTTGACCCCAACCACTTCATACACTTTACATGGCCTAGAGAGGGATTCCTTGGAAACTCTCCTTGACCTAGGGAAAGATTTACCCAATAGGACATCTCGTCAACCCTCCCATATTCAAGCTTGACAAGTCGCATAATGTATTTGAGTAATTAATTTTTTGATATAGTGATCTTTGATGCACGTGCTTAGATGGATTATTTATTGATTGGATTCACTTATCATGATGTTATGACTTGATATCCTTGAAGGGCATGCTCATTTGTCTGTGCAGAAACTAGTTGGTGGATAACTTTGGTAGAACAAGCCTATCTTGGGCTTCCATGGGGCTACAAGCTCATAGGTTGGATGTCAGAGGCCCACATGTCAGATGAGAGAGATCAGAATTGGAAGGCCTTGATGATGACTTGGATGACATAGCCCAGCCCTCACTTGCCAAACGATTTTCCAAGGAGGGGGAAAACGTCCTATTTTTTATCTTGACGTTATGCTTGGTGGGATAGGGCATGGTGGTGAGGTGCCACTCATTTGACACTTGGAAGTTTTGAGGAGAAGAGGGTATTCACCATGATGAGAGTGCTAAATGATTGACATGTGGACTTTGGAGGCCTACCCATTGTTGGGCTCTAAAGATTTCCTAAAAACAACCTTAGTCTGACATTAATTTATCAATCGAGGATTCATATTCTCTTTCAAGAATGTTCGCAAAGTCTATGCAGATAGTCATAGAGTTTTAAATCATGTAGATATTTTAGCTAAAGCAAATCTGAGTATATCTAAATTACTGCAATAATCAAGTTCTTCACTCATTCATTAAAAACTTCTGAAACTAATAACTCACTCAACAGAATCGTAATATGAACAATAAGACACCATGAATCAAAGCATCAATCAACTTACTGAATTCATTTATCTAAGAAACAAGAATTTAATCTGCGAAAACACTTAATGAATCAATCTCTAAATGATTATTTAACCTACTGGAAAGGAACAAAAAATGTGAATTAAACAAAAGGAACAACAAATGTGAATTAAACAAAAGGAACAGTGAATGCGAATTTGATAAAAGGAATAGAAAATGTGAAAAGAACAATAAATGTGAAAATGAAAGGAATTCACAAATGATAAACTAAACAGTAATTGGAAATGGAATAGCAATCGATAATCTTCAAATGAAACATCTATTCTCTGCAAATGAACAACATAACCAATTCCTAAAAGAATCAACACACTCACAAATTTATCTTAATTGTTGCAAGGAAATTCAAATCATAGAACTAAAACAGAATTGATACGATTACAGGTGAGACAGTAACTCCTTCCGACTGGGCCCACAGTATTTAGAAGATACTGCTACTAAAAACTTAGTACACAGGGGTGATCAAAACACTTGAAGCTTTCATTAATTCCATAACTGATAAACCATTTACAATGGATTGTTGTATAGAATGTCAACAATTAAGAGATTTTGAATGTTTGGTTAAAATCCTTGGTTATCTCTCTATTGTTCACTATTCTTTATATATTACAATGAAATAAGTAAATTAAGCTATCCTGAGGGGTCGAGAGATCATCGGGATTGCTTTTACTATTTATGAAGATTATAAGATAAAGAGTCAATCTTCCTTTAAACTGTTTTGTGCCTGATTTCTTCGATCTCCAATGGCCTGTGCATCTTCATGATCTTCTTAACTATCTTGAGTTCACAACAATTGTCCATTTCTGCAATAAAATCAAAACAATTCAAACCAAAATTCAGAAAATATCCGATCCGGATTATTTTCGGCACGAAATGAGAGTGGAGATATAATAAAGAAATGCACAGAGATATTGCAGATATTCAATAATATAACAGAAATGTATCAGAGATGCAACCATAAACACAGATATACAGTAATACACGATTTCTAT
>ML786953.1:273022-284075 GCA_009831015.1 Picea engelmannii
TCGAAAAAACTTCATTTAGGCCCTCAAAATGGCCCCGGAAGTGAAAACCTGCTAAAAATAGTAAATTGCCAAAATGGCCAGAAAACTGTTTTGAGCCATTTGGAAAAGGTGGGTGGCCCCCGATATCCACCTGGATCAATATCTAATATCATTCAATAATATTTCTAAAAGACTTTCTAACCATTTTCTTTCCTAGTTACTTCAAATTAATCGAAAAGTCAACAAAGAATATATCACAAACCATAGTAATAAGGAGAATATTTGTACCTTTTCTCAACTCAACATACCCCTCATCTGAAACTTTTGCATGTCCTCATGCAACAAGAGAGTTTACATGTAAAGCAGTGATACTGAAGGGAGGAGAGGTCTCTTCTCTAGGTCTTTGAAACCCATGCTTACCTTTAATCTTTTCAAAAACAACATCTTCCCTTTTCTTACGAATTTCACAATCACTTTGATAACCCTCTGGAGGATACCAAATAATGGGAGGACTGTACCTGCATCCAATCCAGGAAGGCCCTTCATCCATGATCATTCTGGCATACCTCTCTAACCTAAAAGTGACTACGTGAAAATTTATGAAACCAAATGGTTCCTTGTTCTTGAATTCATTTGAAGAGACATCCCATCTTAATTTGGTAGCAAAAAGGGCTTCTTCTTTAATCTCTCTAAAATATTATAGACCTGAATGTACAACATGTCTATGGATAGGGGATAAAGATTCCACAACCTTCTCCCTCTTCATGAATGCTCTGTGTTGCATAATGGTGTGAAAGGATTTAGGAGGTTCCCCTCTGATCCATATGTCTAGTCC
The DNA here is from genome assembly GCA_009831015.1 of Picea engelmannii. Lineage (NCBI taxonomy): Eukaryota > Viridiplantae > Streptophyta > Pinopsida > Pinales > Pinaceae > Picea > Picea engelmannii. The sequence goes on from ML786953.1 coordinate 273,837, forward strand.
ATTCTCCCTTTTCATCAAAAACTTATACGACTTATCCAACCTGGTTTGGTTTTTGACAAAAGACAAGAATGCCTGAAGTTGTATGTCCCCAATGAAAGGATTGGGGTTCTCTTTTTTGTTTTCTCCTATCATGAAGTTGTGAAGATATAGTTCACACAGAAATTATTGTACTCCATCCTCTTGTTCTTTAAAACATGGAACAAAATTAGAAACAGTGGTGAAATCAGAAGGTGTGGCTGCCCTAATAGATTTTACTTTTAGTAACAAACAACGTTCTAATATAAACATGGCATAGTTAGTAGCAGGAGACCTGCAAGCTAAAATATCAGAATAAATAGAACAGATTTCTTTGATTTTCTCCAAATTTCCATCAAGTTGGCCTTGTACCTTCTTCACCTTTTCTTTAGCTCTGTTGAGCTCAAAAAAAGTCTCATTCTCAGTTGCTGACATGGCTCGAAGTTGTCTGACAACTTTCTAATGTTCTGACATTGTTACCATTTCACTTCTGCATTGAGTTGGGGTTTATTGGGATTGTTCTAGTTCTGCTTTCAACCTTTTAATAATGACATCCTGCTCAGGGGAGTGAAATACTTCCTCAGTATAAACAGTTGTTTCTATTGTTGTTGGAGCCTCTATCTGAGTTTCTGTTCCATTTGTTTCCAAAGGAGCATCGAACTATGTTTGTGTTCCAATAGAATTGGTGTGAACTTTTTTTCTGGGAAGTGGATTTCTTCCCTGTACTCTAGCCCTCTTAGATTTCTTCTTCTCATGGGCTTTGTTAGCTTGTTCCAACTGCTTCCTAAGTTGTCTAATTGTTTCTTTAAATCTGCCAACTTTTTGTTTTAATACTTTTATTTTCTTAACCCTTTTCCTCAATATCTTGTTTTTATGTTTTAATTTTCTGATTTTGTTATTGTATTTTCCTGTTGTTTCTTCTTGTCTATGGGGAATTTCAAGGTCTTCCCCACCTTGATCAATTGGTAACTGCTTCCCTGTATCTTCTAGGTGCTCTGGTTGTTCTAAAGGATTGTTCTCATCGAACTGGGGTTTTGGTTGTTTTGTTCCTTCAGGAGATGGCATCTCCATATCAGGAAGATCAAAGATAGGGTTTGAATGAGAAGAAGTTGGAGCTTGGGGTTCTCCAGACCTGTCTGTATTTTTCGTAAGTGATATTCCTAAATTTCCCAATACTTGGGCCATCTCTTCTTCATAACTTCTAAAGAAATCATCCTACTGTTCCGTAAGGGTTTCATGTGATGGTTGTTATGTCTGTACAGTTTCCTGAGTGTTTTCGGGTTGTACTATCTTTTTACCCCTTCTTCTTTTCACAGTGGAGGTTTCAGAAATAGAAATTGTTCTTTGTCTCTTCTTCTTTGATGTTCCTTCCTGTATGCTCTGAGTTTCTGCCAACTGAATGGGGTATGCTTCCATTTCAGGTTGTGGTACTGGAATTTCAATTTGGGCATTATCTCCTTCTGTCTGGGCTGCCTCAATTCCCTGTGGGGGAATTTCATGGTGGACTTCAGGTTGCTCAATTTGTAGGGGGATATCGGGCTCAATTAAGTCTCCCCAAATTATTTTTGTATGGTTTAAGGCCTTGCTTACTATCAATTTTACTAACCTGTGGTGACTAATTACATTGCCAGGGTCTTTGTCCTTTTGGGTCCTTCCGACGACTTCATCCAACATGGCATTCAAAAAGAATGGTAAATTTATCACTGACCTTTTTTTTAGTGCTTCCATCAGCTTGAGGTGGTGAGGTCTCACCACGTCGTATCCCTCATCTCATGTGATATATCTTTGTATCATGCCTACTATCTCCCTCCATGGTTCACTGAGAGTAGTGGGGTTGAGTCCTTTCCCCTTTTTGTCGAATTCTTCTCCTGGTTCCGCAAAGGACTCCACGGCCTCCTTGAGTGTTGTGTATTTCTCAGTCCACTGTGTTCCTTCATTTGGGAGGCCTGTTACCTCAGCTATAATTGCATCAATAACCATAATTTGTATGCCTTGAATTACTGAGACTCCCCCCTATAAGTTTTGAAAAAATGCTAGCGCGACATTTATGTCGAATCCCTACAATTTGTTGAAGTATTTTGTCCACCCCAGATGGTGTACAATTTTCCTTGCTTTGCTAGTTACTTGCAGCAATGTGGGCTCGCGGTGGATGCTTCGGCTGCCCATGTCTTCTCTAAACATGTCAACACAACTATTGTTCCCAACTACAAACTTTGTTAGACCATCCTGTGAGAAAATATTACTAAAATTGGTAAAAATTACATAACATAAATGGTATATAGAAATACGATTTTTCCCATTAATTGTAATCATTATGGTCTATCGATAAACGTGCGGAATATCCTCCCCCTGATAAATGAAAAGGTAGACCTCGACCATCGATATGTGTGAGCGTAATGATGGTGGCCAGTCAAGTGAGGGATAATTATTATGCCACCGCCGCCGGGAGAACGACCATAAATAACTTTCAAAGCATTTTAATGTTAATCATGAACGATAACCATACCTTTTGTCTGAAGTACAAGTTCAAATACCAATGTTCAAATATGTTTAAGGAAGAATATTCCAAGTAGCCTAAATTTGTTCATGTTTTATAAATATGCCATAACTTTGTTACTTTCCCTTGTGTTGAATATAACCGGAATGATAACCTCTTTTTTTAAGAAAGGATGTCTAGGAACACAAAAAAAACTTAGCGTATAAAAAAAAAAAACTTCCATACCACAGGCAAAGCCACTGCTGCCAGTAGGCATCCATAGCCTTGACAGGGTTGTCTTTTAACCCATATATGAGCCAGTATCCTCAATAAATAGTTTGAATCATCTTTTCCCAAAAATGCCACTATCATGGTTTGGTAGCTAGATAACAACAATGCCACTCACTAGATTGTAACCTAAGTGAACAAGCTGACTCGTGATGAGACCTCTTGTCCTTTGACGCTAAATGCCAAAGGCCATTGCCCTAGCATTGTAGCCATAGTGGGAATGTCACTTATGTTAATCTCTTATGATCATGGTAGGTTGTCTCATGATGAGACCCCCTATCCTTTTTGGGAGAAGGTTATTTTCTTTATTTATTTTTATTTATTTTATTATTATTTCCCTTCTTTTTTTTTTGGGGGGGGGGCTTTATTAAGGGAGGCTCATCTACTCCTTAAGAGTGTGGGATGGCATAAGAAGTGTGAGAATTCCAAGTAAAAATGTGCCTTAGACTCCTTATTATGATGTGAAGGCAAATTATCATTCAAGTATATGTATATATAGGGGAAAGAAATGAATTATGGTGGTTAAGGATTATGAACAATATTAAGACAATTCGGAAAAAATCAATCCATGAAAAATTTGATAACGTGTGCTAGATATTCCTCAAAAAGAAAATGATAGATTGTTACCATGATGATTAGAAGTAATGTTGTTGAAAATTATTTAGTGAAGTTTGTACCCAAAGGAGTGGCTAAACGTATCAGAAGGATGTGTTGTTGGTGAAAAATCGTTACTTTCAAAGGAAAGGAACAACAACAAGAACAATCGCAAAAAGGAACAGCAGTTGTTTCTTTCGAATGAACAATACTCCTCAAAAAAAAGGAACGAAAATCGAGACAAAGGGAACGACAATTGTTACATTCAAATGAACTATATGACTCGCAAAAAGGGAACATAAATCGCAACAAAGGGAACGACAGTTGTTACGTTCAAATGAACGACACTACCCGCAAAGGGAACAACAATCGCAACAAAGGGAACAACAGTTGTTACGTTCAAATGAACGATACTACCCGCAAAGGGAACAACAATCACAACAAAGGGAACGATAGTTGTTACGTTCAAATGAACGACACTACACACAAAGGGAACAACAATCGCAACAAAGGGAACGACATCTGTTACGTTCAAATGAATGATACTACCTTCAAAGGGAACAACAATCGCAACAAAGGGAACAACAGTTGTTACGTTCAAATGAATGACAACGATGATGTTCAAATTTCAACCATCTAATTAAGTAATTGGATACCTCCAGCAAACATTTTTGTTTTAGCGAATCTAGGATTGATTAGTAATCAACTAAATTCATTTAATTTTTATGGGTAGGTTTATTCAATGATCGAAGTATTGGATGGTTTGTTAGTGTCATGCATTCATTTTCTATTTACTACAGTTGTGCATTCTTTTAGTGTAGTCGCCCGACTTTTTGTTGAAGAACATGACATATTCATCTCTTATGTAAAACAAGGTTTATATTCGATGGATTCTTCAAAGTGAGACAGGAGCAATTTGAAGTTTGAATAAGGAACATAAAAGAGTGTTAATTATATTTATTACAGTCATATTTTCTAGTTTTTATTCTCCAAAGCTCTTTATACTGACTTTCCTAGAAAGTAAAAACCTAAAAACTCAATCAAATCTTTAAAGAAAACTATATACAATATGTACAGTGCTAGAAATACAACAATTTCATAGAACTGAGGTTGTTGGGTTACCTTACGAGCCAGCTAAAATATGAACAGTAGGATCATTACTTACTTCTTGGAAAAATGATTGTTTTGAAAGTGGTTGATGGTAGAGTCGTAGTCGATGTCCATTTACCAGAAAAGGAGAACCAGACCTGTCGATGGTAACTAAAGTGATAATGTCATTATCATGAACTTCATTGATTTCATATGGTCTCAACCACCTTGTCTACAATTTCCCGAGAAAATCCTGAAATTTGGAATCACACAGAAGCACCCAATCACCTTTCTGGAAGGATTTCTTCTTAATATGATTATCGTGCCACCTATCTCTCTATTGTTGAATAACAGTTGTGCGCTGAAGGGAAAACAAGTGTGCTTCATCTAACTCATTGAGCTGTTGTAAACGCTGTGTGTGTACTTCGGTAAGATCTAGTCTAATTTCCTAGGCCATTCTTAGAGTCTTGATCTCAAATTCAATTGGAAAGATAGGTTCTTTGCCAAAGACTAGGTGATAAGGAGAGTAGCCAATAGTGTTACACCATGTTGTGCGATAGGCCCATAAGGCATTTGGAAGCTCGGTTGCCCAATTTTGATGGTTTGTTGAGACTGTTTTTGTCAAGATTGCCTCCAAGACTTTATTAGTACTTTCCACTTGTTTGTTTTCCTATGGGTGGTATGGGGAGGTAACTCTGTGTTTAATGTGATAATTGTGCAGAGTGGACGAGATTTTATGTGATGTAAATTGCGACCCTCCATCAGTGATTACTTCCCTGGGTAATCCATAGCATACAAATAATTCAAAGAGGAATTGAATGACTGCTTCCTCAGTTGCGTTTGGAAAGGCTACTGCTTCTACCCACTTGGTCATATAATTTGTTGCAACTAGTATATAATCTTTCTAATTTGATTTTGGGTTGAAGGGGCCAACAAAATCCAGTGCCCATCTCTCAAAAGGTTCTGCCACCACTTGTGCTTGTAGGGGAATTTCATCAGCTTGGCCTGGTCGGCCCATCCTCTAACAGTTGTCGCAGGCCTGGAAATACTTCTTTGCATCTTTGAATATTGAAGGCCAATATTAGCCCATCTGTAAAATCTTATGCCTAGTTATGTGGTCTGCAAAATGTCCGCCGCAGGGCTCATCGTGACCCACCTTCAAGACATCGTAAATTTCATCATCTCTGACACATCTTCGGATCTGAAGATCGGACCCTGTGTGGAAAAGATATCCACCAATCTAGGTGAACTGTGCACTGGAGTGAAAGATTAATTTCCTTTCTCTTGATGACAGGTGTACTGGTAGTTTCCCAGTTGCCAAATAATTTGCCACGTCAGCATACCAAGGCGTCTTAATAGTGATAGCGAACAAGTGTTCATCTGGAAATTGGTCTTCAACTATCAAAGAGTTATCTATTTTGGGTACACAAGAAATCTGCAGCGAGATTCTCTCTTACGGGCCGATCCTTAATGGTGATGTTGAATTCCTGCAATAGCAACAACCACCGAGTAACCCGTCCATTATTAATTGGTTTGTTAGATAAATATTTGATAGCAGAATGATCAGTATATAGAATAACTGGATAGCCTGTTATATAGTGGTGAAATTTATTAGTAGCACGTATAACGGCTAAAAATTATTTTTCTGTTACTGTGTAATTTAATTTGGCAGGAGTAATATGTTTGCTAATAAAATAAATAACATAAGGTTTCTTGTCTTCTTCCTATCCAAGGACAACGCCTATGGAAATATCCGATGCATCTGAAGAGATGTGAAATGGTAATTTCCAGTTTGGTCCTCTCAACACCAGTGTTGTTGAAACCATCCTTTTGAGCTTTGCAAATACAACATCACACTTATCAGAGCACTAAAAATCCACATTACCAGTTAAAGCATGTAAAGGTGCAGCTATCCTTGAAAAAATTTCTATGAATCTGCGATATATTCATGCACAACCAAGGAAACTATGTACCTCGGTTTGTGTACGAGGTGTAGGCATATTAAAGATTACCTATATTTTTGTTGGGTCTACCTTGATTCCATCTACAGAAACATAGTGTCCTAGTACCACATCTTCAGTCATCATCATATGACATTTCTCGTGACTCAAACATAGCCTGGTAGCAATGCATCATTCTAGTACCTTATCCAGATTGCTTAAAGCTTGATCAAATTCAGTGCCATAAGGGGTGAAATCGTCCATGTAAACTTCAAGTCCTCCATTAATCAAATCAGAAAATATGCTTAAAATAGCTCTCTGGACTGTAGTTGGAGCATTACATAATCCAAAGGCAAATACTCGATATGCGAAGGTACCCCAGGGACATGTAAATGTAGTTTTATCCTGGTCTTCTGGAGCAATCTGAATCTGATTATAACCGCTAAAGCCATCTAGGAAGGAGAAAAATTGCTTCCTTGCTAAAGTATCAATGAGTTGATCAATAAAAGGGAGGGGAAAGTGGTCCTTCTGGGTAGCTTTATTGAGTTCTATGTAGTCTACATAGATTCACCACTTCCCATTCTTCTTAGGGACGATTAATAGTGGAGAGACCCATTGGTTGTCTGAAATAGGATATATAAAATCTGCATCCAACAGTTTTTGTAGTTCTTCTTTGACAATGTCCCTGAGATGAGGGTTTAATCTTCATTGGGGTTTTTGGATGGGTCAGGCATATTTTTCAATATAGATATGATGTGTACATAGTGGGGATCAATTCCCTTCATGTCGGGATACTCCCAAGAAAAATCCTGTTGATATTTAGAAAGGATCTGAATCAATTTTTGTTGTTGTTGCTCATTCAAATTGGCATTAATATTCAGAAATCCTCTTGGTGCGATTTCAATTGAAATGTTGTTATGGAAAACAGTGATGGGAATCTATTGCTCCATCAATTCTTCCAAAGGATCTCCCTGTGATTCATTATCTAAAACAACTTTTAGCATCTAACATGTTGGGTTTCTTATAACTGTTGGGTTGTTAATGAAGTTGTTGATCACATCATCTTCTAGTTGGGTTTTGAGCCCAAGATCTTCTTCCAGTGTGAGAGGAGATCGTAGGTTTTATTTTGGATATCTAGGTGGTTGCAACTGCTGATGTATGACATGAAGACTTGGTTTAGCTAGAGGATACAGGATAAGGTTCTTGATAACACTTCCCCTAGAAAATTTCATGTTGCCTATACGACATCCTATGTATGCATCTGTTGTTGCTAGCCACGGTCATCCCAATATCAATGGGTTTCCATCGAGTCTACTTCTTGGGTTGATAATTAGAAAATCAACTGAGTATTCCCAGGAGTCAACCGAAATTTCTATGTCCTGTAAGGTGCCGACTGGTTTAACCACCGATCTATCAGCCAGTTCCAACATAGTTGAAGTAGGTTCGAAGGAGGTGATACCCAGGATATTACAGGTCTCGATAGTCAAACTATTGATGGCTGCCCCCAAATCAACCGGTGTATTTGGAAAAGAAATACCTTGTATCTGAACCATTACCACGGGATTCCTTGGATCTGTATATATGACTGGCTCCTGCTTACCTAGAATAAGATCAGACAAAGTTCCTACCACATGAATAGTTGATGGATTCTTAGTTTTCTTTCTGGGCTTCTTCCCATATAATTCTTTGATTATTTTTGCATAAATAGGAATATCTTGTAAAGCCTATAGGAGTGGGATTTTAACACATAGATTATTTAGTTCCCCGACGATATCAAACTTAGGATATACAATTGGTTTTTCTATCATTATCCTCTTGGGAAATCGAGGAGGAGAAATTATGTCTTCACCAAGATTTTGTTGCTCGACTGTGTTTTCCCCTTATTCTGCTTCTTTTGTTATGACCACAGTCGATGGTTTTATTGTTGGTTGTATATCATTCTCATTCTCTTGTTCTTGATGAATGTTGCTTCCCTCAGGAGAAATTACATGCCCTGATCTCAATCGGAGTTCGTTGCACCCTACAAAGTTGGTTTCACCCTCCAAATTATCGACAATTTGCACAAGTTGGACTAGTCTTCTATTAGGATTCAGGTTGGGTTGAGGTGGTAATTGAGGGCGGATTTGAGGTTGAGGATTCTGGGGTAATTGAAGTGGAGCTTTTAAAGTGGGCTAAGCTTGAGGATCCATTGCCATGGGTTGATTGGTCAGTCCCATGGGGCGCTGCCAGTTTTGATTCCAATTGGGGGCTTGGGCAACTATGTTAGTCCATTGTGAAGGATAGGGGTTATTATTTGAATTCTGCCAAAATGGGGTAGGGTATTGCAAGTTAGGCCAAGTAGGATTAGAAACTGGTTGATTTTCCCAAGGTGCAGTAGGATATTGTTGGGACTGCCAGGTGGGGTTAGCAAATGGTTGGCCCTGCCATGCATTTCCAGAATTATGTTGCTGATTATACCGCCCAGAAAAGAAAGAAGAAGGATCTTATAGCGTACCTGGGGGTCAAGATTTCCACTGGCGACGCTGAACCATCATATATATTGTTTATGTTTCCTCTTCTGCTTCTTTAAAGACAAATTTCAATCATGGGAGTGATGGGCATTGCCCTGTCGCATGGTCTTTGGTACATATGGATCAAGTCTGAATCGCATCCAAGGGACACTCCCTCGAACCATGTTTCCTTCTACATCATGGACAAGATATGGCCAATGATTGTTCTGCTTCTTCTTGTTTTTGTTTGACCTATAGAACATCTAATTGTGTAGTCAAAGTACTCCAAATGTTAGTTTTAAAATTTTCTAAAAGATTACCAATTTATGTTTGGGTGACACTCCCACTAGTGATGTTGTTGTTTCTGGTGATGGGGGCTCATATGTTGGTTGTGGAGACTGATTATCTTCCTGATTCAGAGGTCCTTGCTTTCAGCCATGTTTATACTCCATGAAGTATTTACACCCCAGAAGTATGTACACTCTTCCACGCGGGGGAGTGCAGAGGGGGGGTACCCCCTCTGTGGGGTCCGGGGGGGCTATCCCCTCAGCTGGGGGGTCTGGGGGCAAGCGGGCCCCCATCAGGGGTTCAGGGGCGAAGCCCCTGAAGAAAAATTTTTCTTGTAAAAGTATATTGTAATTTCATTGTAAATCTGGACTGTTCATTATAAGGTCGCAAATCTAACGGTAGAGATTATGTTAGGGTTTTTTTCCCTAGAAGGCAACCCTCTTTTATGAGGGAAATGTATTGCAGCTATGAATGGTGGTGAATATTGTAGTCATGGAGAGGAGACTGTGAGAGAAAGAAGAGGAAGTTACAATGGGTTTTTTTGTAGGTTGTATCCCTTCATTTGTTGGACAATAATAAAGGAAGGACCTGGCAATTTCTCTGGTGGATGTAGCCCACACTAGGTGAACCACGTAAATCTGTGTCTCTCTTCTATTGTGTGTCTTATGTGTTTTGTTTATGCATTTGTTTTATTTTATTGCTCCGCAGTCCTGTTTTTCTAACAACTGGTATCAGAGCATAAGGTAACTCGCAGGAAAAGAGGGTTCCTAGTTCGAGTAGGAGCAATGTCAAAAGATGGAAGACTATTTATATCAAAAGGATCTATTCCTACCATTGAGCGGAGTAGCAAAGAAGCTGGTGGCCATGAAGGACGAAGAATGGGAGATTCTTGACAGAAAGGCTCTAGGAACGATACAGCTGAGCCTGGCAGCGTCGGTGGATTTCAATATTTCGAAAGAAAAGACAATGAAGGGTTTGATGGACGCGTTGGCCAAATTGTATGAAAAACCCTCGGCGTCGAATAAGGTATTTCTAATGAAGAGATTATTTAATATGAAGA
>ML786953.1:286093-299618 GCA_009831015.1 Picea engelmannii
GCCACAGGGGTATGAGGTCAAAGGGAAGGAGAATTTGGTATGCAGGTTGAAGAAGAGCTTGTATGGCCTAAAGCAAGCTCCAAGGCAGTGGTATTTTAAGTTTGACAGGTTTATGACAGAACAGGGTTATAGTAGATGTCATTATGATCACTGTGTTTATTTTAAAAAGCTAGAAAATGGAATCTTTATTATCTTTCTATTGTATGTAGATGACATGCTTGTTGCAGGGTCTAATATGCCGAATATAAATGTGCTCAAGAAGAAATTAGCCAATTCATTTGCGATGAAGGATTTGGGTGCTGCAAAGAAAATCCTTGGTATGAGAATAACAAGAGACAGGAAAAATCGCGAACTGACATTGTCTCAGGGTGAGTACATAGAGAAGGTGTTGGAGAGGTTTAGAATGCAGAATGAAAAACCAGTTAGTACACCTTTGGCCAGCCATTTCAAATTAACTAAGGAAATGTGTCCCAAGACACAGGAGGAGATAGAATACATGTCCAGGGTCCCTTATTCATCAGCAGTTGGCAGCTTGATGTATGTAATGGTTTGCACAAGACCAGATATTGCACATGCAATGGGAGTTGTGAGCAGGTATATGAACAATCCAGGTAAAGAACACTGGGAGGTAGTAAAGTGGATTCTCAGGTATTTGAGAGGTACTACTACACATGCATTATGTTTTGTAGGTTCTGACACTTTTCTACAGGGATATGTTGATTCAGATATGGTAGGTGATAAAGACAGCAGGAGGAGCACCACAGGGTATGTTTTTACTATAGGTGGAATAGCAGTAAGTTGGATTTCAAAACTGAAAAAGGTTGTTGCACTTTCAACAACAAAGGCAGAGTATGTTGCTACTATAGAGACTAGTAAAGAGATGATTTGGTTACAAAGGTTTATGGAGGAATTGGGAAAGAAGCAAGAGAACAGTCGGTTGTACTATGACAGTCAGAGTGTCATTCACCTTGCAAAGAAATCATCCTTCCATTCGAAGACTAAGCATATACAGTTGAGGTACCACTTCATACGATCTGCCTTGGAAGATGGACAATTGAAGTTGGAAAAGATACACACTAGCCAAAATCCTGCAGACATGTTAACAAAGGGAGTAACTAGGGAGAAACTGAGTTCCTGCTCAGTTTCAGTTGGTCTTCAAGAATGAAGATGAAAATGAGAAATTTGCCAGGCCCAAGAAGGTTCAGAGTCCAGAATATACAGCAGTGGTGGAGTTGTTGAGATCAGTCTCCAAGTGGGAGATTCTTCGTTGTGGAGCCTGATTATCTTCCTGATTCAGAGGTCCTTGCTTTCAGCTGTGTTTATACCCCATGAAGTATTTACACCCCAGAAGTATGTACACTCTTCCACGCAGGGGAGTACAGAGGGGGGGTACCCCCTCTGCGGGGTCCAGGGGGGCTATCCCCCTAGCTAGGGGGTCTGGGGGAAAGCGGGCCCCCAGCGGGGGTTCGGGGGTAGCGTCCCCCAATAGGGGTTCGGGGGCGAAGCACCCGAAGTAAAAATTGCCTTGTAAAAGTATATTGTAATTTCATTGTAAATCTGGACCGTTCATTATAAGGTCGCAGATCTAACGGTAGAGATTATGTTAGGGTTTTTTGCCCTAGAAGGCAACCCTCTTTTATGAGGGAAATGTATTGTGGCTATGAATGGTGGTGAATATTGTATTCTGAGAGAGGAGACTGTGAGATAAATAAGAGGAAGTTACAGCGGGTTTTGTTGTAGGTTGTATCCCTTCATTTGCTGGATAATAATAAAGGAAGGACCTGGCAATTTCTCTAGTGGACGTAGCTCACACTGGGTGAACCACGTAAATCTATGTCTCTCTTGTATTGTGTGTCTTCTGTGTTTTGTTTCTGCATTTGTTTTATTTTATTTCTCTGCGGTCCTGTTTTTCTAACATCATATTCCCGATCTGGTTCATGTACTACCACGTGAACACTTGACACACAATTGGACAATGTCATCATATTTTTCTTGATAAATATCACCTTTTCCCATTAAATTCAATGTTTCTACCCATTCATCCTTCATACCTTTTATAAGAGTGGCTTTAAGTACCTCACCTGGTAATGTACCGTAGGGTGATCTCTGCAGGTTATATTGAAATCTTTCAACATATTCTTCTAGTGTTTCATTTTCTCTTGCAGTCATTTTAAATATTTCATCCTTTAAATCCTTGTTTCTACATTAGTCTTGATATTTCATAAGGAAGGTTTGTTTCATTTCATCCCATGAATTTATAGTTCCTCCCCCTAATCCCATAAACCATCGTAAAGTTGCTCCCTTCAAATTGGAAGGAAATAGATTTAGTTTCTAGGGTTCATAGGTGTAGTCATAGATTCTACACATGATATCAAACTCGAATAAGAATGCTTCAGGATCGTCTGAGATCAATCCATTGAAGGTCGGAAGATTATGTAGTGGAATGGATTTCATTGGTGCATTAGCAACTGGATCAGCTATAGGATATTCCAAAGTGGAAGTCTGGGGTCGCGGCTGATTTTGTTGTGCCATTTGGTCGAAAATGTGCCAATAACCTTCAGGGATTTCTTGGTCTCGGTGTTCTATTTGGGGTGGTTGATTACTTGGTCCCTTAGGAGATTTAATTGCGCTACCTATGCCTGGGATTTCAAGTGTTCCTTCTCCTATCATAATCACAGGAGATCCAGGTTCATGTGGTGGTGGGTTTGCCTCAACAATCCCACTGGTATCCCCTTATCCTTCTTTCAAATTACAAGAATTTCCCTCGTCTAAAGACTTGAATGTGGAGTATGTGTATTTTGGAAACTTTTTTCAATCCCTTCAGTTCCGCTATGAATCTCAGCATGACCTGTAGTTGGTGAATTTGTTGCTTGAGGGATTCGGGTAGAACCTTTTCGAGGTCCAACTGAGGCTTGAGATTCAGCTTTTCAGATGATTTCGTCTATGAAAGTGATCCTTCCAGGGGGCATCGGGTTCTGGGCTTTTGTAGTTTTTGGTGGGGGCTTTAATTTTTCAGGTTCTTTCTTCTTAGTCATACACACAGACACAAATTTTATGCACTTATATAACCTCTATGCATCAGTTGAAGGTAGGTGTTGGCACAAACATTTTACTTGTTGCCTACGTAAGTTCTTACCTTCCGTTTTCAATACCTCATCCTCCAGAGATGCAACCTATGCTATCTTTGACATTCTCCCCGGCAACGATGCAAAAATGTTGGGCTCTAAAGATGTCCTAAAAACAACCTTAGTATGACATTAATTTATCAACCGAGGATTTGTCTTCTCTTTCAAGAATGTCAGCAAAGTCTATGCAGATAGTCGTAGAGGTTTAAATCGTGTAGATAATTCAGCTAAAGAAAATCTGAGTCTATCTAAATTACTGCAATAATCAAGTTCTTCACTCATTCATTAAAAACTTCTGAAACTAATAACTCACTCAACAGAATCGTAATCTAAACAATAACACACCACAAATCAAATAATCAATCAAATTATCGAATTCATTTATCTAAGAAACGAGAATTTAAACTACGAAAACACTTAATGAATCAATCTCTCAATGATTATTTAACCAACTAAAAAGGAACAGTGAATTACTAAATGTTTAAGTAGGAACAACAAATGCGAATTAAACGAAAGGAACAATAAATGTGAATTTGATAAAAGGAACAACAAATGTGAAAAGAACAGTAAATGAAAAAATGAAAGGAATTCACAAATGATAAACTAACAGCAATTGGAAATGGAACAGCAATCGATAATATTCAATGAAACATATATTCTCTACAAATGAACAGCATAACCAATTCCTAAAAGAATCAACATACTCACAAATTTATCTTAATTGTTGCAAGGAAATTCAAATCACAGAACTAAAATAGAATTGATACGATTACAGGTGAGATAGTAACTCCTTCCAACTGGGCCCACGGTCTTCAGAACATACTACTACTAAAAACTTAGTACGCAAGGATGATCAAAACACTTGAAGCTTTCATTAATTCCATAACTGATAAACCATTTACAATGGATTGTTGTATAGAATGTCAACAATTAAGAGATACGAATGTTTGGTTAAAATCCTTGGTTATCTCTCTATTGTACACTATCCTTTATATATTACAATGAAATAAGTAAATCAAGCTATCATGAGGATCGAGAGATCCTCAGGATTGCTTTTACTATTTATGAAGATTACAAGATAAAGAGTCAATCTTCCTTTAAATTGTTTTGTGCATGATTTCTTCGATCTGCAATGGCATGTGCATCTTCATGATTTTCTTAACTATCTTGAGTTAACAACAATTGTCCATTTCTGCAATAAAATCAAAACAATTCAAACCAAAATTCAGAAAATATCTAATATCATTCAATAATATTTCTAAAAGACTTTCTAACCATTTTCTTTCCTAATTACTTCAAATTAATCGAAAAGTCAACAAAGAATATATCACAAACCATATTAATGAGGACAATATTTGTACATTTTTCTCAACTCAACACCCATGCTTCTCCAACACCATTGACTTCCTCAAAGTGGAAAAACACCCCATAAAGCGGAGACGTCCTTCTAAAATTAGGGTTTTCTTATGTGAAAAAGAGAATTTCAAATGAATTACTTTGTGAGAGGGGGAAATATTAGGGTTGTTGACCCATAATCTTGTGTTTTACTCATGAATTTGTGGATAAGTCACCTTGGTGACATTTGTATAAATAGAGATCATAAGATCTCATTTTAAACATAACTCTCCCTCTTGTGAGAGGACTTGGTCTGAAATTTGCGCCACACTTGGCTCTTTTATCTCTTGTGCACTTGTTTATGTCTATGTTTATGAATGGTTGATGGAGGAGATCTAGAGCTATCTTTGGATGATGCTTTCTAGCTCTTATGGTGGATTATCTTGGCATTTCTCTTGATCTTGGTATGGTCTTTTACTATTATGCTATCATTTTTTAAATTCAAGTATTGTTATGCTAGGAGATAGGTGGGAAGTATAAGGGCATGCACCCCCATAATAGTCTTCATCATTTTATTGCTTCATCTCATTGATTATACAAGGGTTTGCTAAGAGAAGTATAAGGGCATACACCCTCTTATCTTAAAACCTGGCTAGAAATTGCCTTGGGAAGTAAAAGGGGCTTACACCCCTAAGGAGGTAGTTTCTATAGCTCTTGTTTATTTGACTCCATTAACCCAATAGTAAAGGCACTAGTCATACTTTTTTTGCATTGGAGATATAAAATCATTGCCTTGGGAAACGTAATTTTTGACATTTTGAAAGTTTTATTGCTTGAAGTTGATTTGCCTCATTGAGAGGCGTCTTCCCCCACTAGGGCATCCCCTTTCTCCAAATACTCTAATTTTTGTTATAAACTTTAAACTACATCCATTAGGGTTGTATAACCCTAGCCACTAACACTCTCATAACTCCTAAACTAACCCTAGACTAGCTCTCTAATTTTCCTCACTTACTCTACTAGTTAGGGCGCATCTTTTGGGATAGTTCTTGGCACTTTTGTGTGGTTGATTTTTCTACTGCGTGCCATTCAATGTTACAGCCATAAGGCTGCAATTTTCTGTAGAAAATACATATTTACAACAGCTATCTTCTCTTGCTTCTTAAGTGCCACTTTTTAGCCTATATTCATTACTAATCTTGATGTTGATTTACTTAACTAGTTTAGATCTTTGTATGTTGATTTAGATGTTTTATTTGCTGATATAAATTGTCATAAACTGCTGCAAATTAGGGACATAAATATTAACTTGTTGATCCAACTAACATATATCATTGTAAAGTGTCTTTTCTTGTGTCTTGGGAAGGTACAAATATATGGAGAAGTATTATACCTATGGGGCAACAATTACTTGACTTACAAGGCATATTTTCCCACCTTTCATCCCACTTAGACTTGAACTCTAGGGTCTTCACTTCCTCGTATCTCCATCTTCAGCGCCATCTCCCTAGGGTCACCGATATTGCCTCCCTAGAGTGACCTAGTCATCCTTGAAGTGTGGGACCTACATCAAGGTGACATTGGGTGTAGGATTCCCAAGTTGTAGCACTTGTTTTGTGGTTGGGTCGAGCTTTGACCAACCTACAACTTGCACTATAATAGTCATTATACAGTTCTCAAGTGCTTTGGATTAGTGGCCTATTAGTTATCTCTACCCAATCAGTCAAAGCTCCATCTTGTTTTTCATGTCTCGTACTTAAAGAATGTGATTGGAACTAAGTGCCAAAATAAAACCAATCTCCTTGAGTTGGATGAAGAAGGTTCCATCTGGTTGTAGCCACAAGCATTCTTGGACCAACGAGAGCATCATCTCCATCAGCACACCATCAAGGAAGTGTTATTCCAATGGAAAGATACAACTTCAAAAGATGTCAAATAGGAGTCGGCCACCATTCTACAATAATCTCCACATCTTAATCCTTGAGGACAAGGTTGTTCTTCAAGGGGGAGGGCATGTTAGGGACCTAACCTCCCTAACCCCTCACATAGGTAGAATAATATAATTCCATGTAATAAAGGCCAATATTAATAAGGCCTATCAATAAGAAAGAATAAATCCAATGTAAGAAGACCTAATAGAAGATTCCACTTCTAGAAGGATCTTCTTCTACATTGTTCTTTTGGATAGATAGATTTATTATAAATAGGAGTAAAGGATATGAGAAGTTTTGTCTTGAAGATTATTGTAATAGAGCTCTACTATGTTGGAGGTTTACCCCTAGAAGAGGCAAGTGATCATTGCTATCATTAATAAAGGTGCTCTTTCTGGTGTTATTTTGGTATTATTCTGGTATTGTTATGGTCACATCGTTGTTGTTCAACCATTACCTGCTAAAATATTTTTGTTTTTCATACTATTTTATATTTGGAATACTACATAGATTTTTTTTCTATCACGAAGGAAAACTAAAGGATGGTAACTAGGTCTTAGTCCCCCTGTAGGACCACCTCTAATAATATCAACCAAAATAGAAGAAGAGACCCAAAAACAACCAAACCATGAACCTGTAGTAATGTCACTTCTAGGGAGAACAAGGTCCTCTAAATTGAGATGGGATTTTAAGAGGACAAAGATATTAATCTTGGAAATAAATAAGAAATGTGAAGACCTGAGATTCAGGAGAAGGTTGGACCTATGTCGTATTGTGGTCAACTGAAAGCGAGGACCACCAAAAATGGCATGAACGATGCAACCAAGGATCGACCCACCCTCAATATTGATTCCATACTTTCCAACAAGGACAAGAGAGGCATAATCGAACCCAAGAAACATTTAACCCTTGAGAATCCCCCTTCCAAGAAGGAAAAAGTCAACAATATTGAGATTTAAATTTACAATGACAAAAGGAATGAACTTGTGGTGTCCAATTGTAAGAATTGTGAGCCTAAATATCAAAGGAGGGTTGGACCAATACTTATTGATTTCCAACTGAAGTATAAAACTGCCCAAACTGTCTAGGATATAGTAGCAAGATATCCCAAAATATTCAAGGAAAATAAGTTGGATGAGAGAAAAAACCCCACTGCCACAGGGAAGGAATAGTGAGACCAGGTCCATTGCACTATTATCCATAACTTCACACATACCAAGGAGAGAGCCAATGTGGATGCACTTGGATTCACACATATTTGAATTAATGTGACTAGTTGGATCACCGTCGATCGGATGTGAAGGTATATTAAAGTTATAATCTATGATTCCCAATCTATGCCACTTGTATAATCCTTTAAAATCATTTCCCACATGGTTTAAGGAAGAGGGAGGGGCCTTTAGACCCATTGATGATCACTATACCTTCCTCTAAATACATACCTTCTTTAGCCCACTGGTCAACATGGGAATTATGTTCATGCTTGATATGGTGTACGAAGTACTCCTCAATTTCAGATAAAAGGGAAAGTGAGTGGGTCATAATTCCAATGATGATATCACTTCCAGTAATGTGCCTTTTGATCATTCCTCTTATCACCATCATTGAGTCCCCCATAATAGTGAGTTTAGAAATTCCCAAGTCTCTGGAGAATCTTAGGCCTGCCCATAGAGAATAGGATTCAACGATATCTTTAGAAACACATCCTAGGCCCCATGCATAAGAAATATCTATATTTCCTTCGCGATCACAATAATCCCCCCCATGCTTGCCACCCATGTGTTGTTTCGAGAATCTTCATCAAAGACAAGGATGCTAGATTGCTCGTGTTTGATCCACTCCTTAAACTCCTACTAAAATTTATTGATTTCCCATTTAGGTAGAGAGGGGCCTAATCTTTCAGATGGTGTACGATTATGTTTTGTCCTAAATTTACTCATCCATTCCTCTTCATAACTTTCAACTTGTTGATCATGCCATTTGAGGCGATATTGCATGTATTATGTAAGTGGGGAGATGGATTTGCACATCATTTGTTTTGGTTGTCTCAATTCATCATTGAATTTTTTCTTGATCTTGGTTAACCAAAGACTCTAATAGATATATTTGGGAAGGGCCTCCCACCACAACTGTCTAAATTGAGTTTTATGTCTAAAATTCACATTTTAATTCTTCCACCACTTTGTAAAGTAATCAATGCATGAGTGAGGCCAAACTAATCTTTGAATCAAGCCTTATAAAGAAAGAATCAAGACTTCTTTTGTATATCAACAATCCACAAACAAATGGTGAACCGACTCTTCATTATCAAGACAAAGAGCACATCTAGATGGTCTTATGTTTCCTCTTCTTCTTTTTTCAAATATCAATCATGGGGATTTTCCTATGTGCAAGTGGCCAACAAAAAGTGTTGATTTAAGGCAGTCTGTCATTGTGTCAAATAACCTTCCAAATTCTTGAGCGATGGTAATTGGTGGATTCATCTAGCAAGGTATGGTAACCCTTTTTTACTATGTAACTAGAATCTCCCCAACCTGGAGAATCTGTCTGATCTCTGTTTCGAGGAGCGCAACTATGCAAGGAAAAGATAAGTGATTTGAGAAATGATGACAAGGGGGTGGGAGGGGTGAGGGTCAACCATTGATCATGTGTCATGAGGATTACATTCCATGCAGAAAAATAAAAAAGTGCAATGTTCCCTTGCTCAGACATCCAAACCACTAAAGGAGAAAAATCAATACAATGCGAGAGGCGTTCCTTTCCTAAAATACTATCATCCCAGATTTTGATGCACCCACTATTTCTAGGTATCCATGATAGATTATCTCGAATGAGAGGAGTAGATGGAAGGATAAGTTTTAAAACTTGAGATCCTTTTTCCACTTTGGGTGGATTCTTTAGGCATATCTGTCTAGTTCCTATGAAGTACTTTTTCATTAGCGCTCATTTCCATCAATCTATTTTCCCAGAGATAAGTCTCCATAATAGTTTCACACCCATTGAAATATTCATAAGCTCTAGCCCTCAAATGCCCAAACCTCCTCTGCCCTTGGGCCATATCAGTTGATTCTGATTAACCAAATGGATTTTTTTTATGATTTGACTTTCCGCCTCTCCAAAGAAACCTTCTAATCTTCATGAAAGTATGATTTATTATGCCACGGGGAGCCAATATCGCAGAGCAATGATATAAGGGTAAGGTTGCTTAAACATCTTTGATGAGTTTGATCTACCCAACAGGGTTTAGCCATTGTGTTCCCCAGTGAATGAACTTGGAGTTTATTTTTTTTACTATTGGCAACCTATCTTGAGATAGGTGGCCTTATGGAGATAGGAATGCCAAGGTATCGAAAAGAATACCATTTCTTGACTAACGAGAATTCAAAAACTCTAGAAATTGCATGCATAGTCTGAATTGGAATGTTCCAACCCATAATATGACATTTTCTATGGTTGACCATTCCTCAAGCAGCATCCAAGAATGTGTTTAAAAATTGTTTAAATATGACTACAAGTTTTAATCTGACTACAATGATCATTGAGGCACCTCCCAACAAAAGGGTGCCATCTACAAATTGAGAATGGTTCATATTTTTTATTCCCCACACTATATTTATCCCTAGAAATGTTTTCACCAATCTTTCATGCTCGAGTTTTCTACTTAAGGATTCAGCCATAAGTATGTAGAGAAGTGGATAAAGTGGACATCCTTGTCAAAGGCCTTGGCTTATTTGAAAGAATTATGTTGGATTCCCATTAACAAGAGGGGCTATCCATAGGCCACTTATGCATGAGGCTACCCACTTTATGAAGTTATAGCTCAATCCAAAGCGTTCCATAACCTAAAATAAGAAATCATGCTTGACACGATCAAAAGTGTTGGCCATATCAAATTTGATAACCATTCCTTTGTCGTTGGTCTTCACACTTGTATGAATAACTTCCTGGACCAACACAATTTTGTCTAGGATATTTATTTATTGCATGAAGCCTCCTTGATTAGAGGAAATGATTTTGGGAAAAATTACATTTTATCTTGTTGGCAATGATTTTGGTGAGAATTATATAGGAAGGGTTACGTAGAGAAATCTTCCAAAATCTAGAGAAGGAGGAGGGGCTGGCCTCTTTCGGAATCAAGGCCAAAAAGGATGAGTTGGTTTTGCCTCCTAATCTTAAGGATTGATGAGAATAATAAATCGTGTGTTTAAGGTCATATTTGATTAGCTCCTAGAAATGTTTGTAGAAATAAATGGAGAAACCATCAGGCCCGGGTGCTTTAACCTGCTCCAAATTCCATATAGTTGTAAACATTTCAGACTCAGAGATGGGTTGGGAAAGAGTTTAGTCATCTCCATTCATGACAATAGGGGGAATGTGCTCAAGCATAGTGTTCACATTAATGGGATCAATCGCTTCATATTGGGTGTAAATATTAGCAAAGTCTGCCATGGAAACCTCTTTGATGTCTTTAAATTCAGAGACAATTGTGCCATCTTCCAAAGTGATGCTAGAAACATTATTCTTGGACTGTCAGGACTTAGCGTGGTTGTGAAATAATTTGGTATTATCATCACTAGCTTTGAGACAAAGACTGTGTTGACACCCAACAATTCAACATAGGGTACCTGCTTGCAAATGATTGCAAACACCTTATTATTTAACTATATTTAATAATATACTAATAGATGGGACCCCTTGTGTAACTTGTGTGACTATGACGAAGAGACGACACTTATGATTTACATGCTTATGAGTTGGCTGAGATGAGCCCTATAGTTTATTTGAGTTTAAAATCTCTGGCGGAATGATCAATCAGATATGATGTTATGGGCGATATGATTTAAAAGGGAATGATGTTGTTTTTATATAACACTCACATGTATTATTATGTTACATTTATTTTGAGGAAGGACCAAAACTCCATGCTTAAGTTATATGTGTGATGTGGTGATTTAATGCTACAAGGGTACACGCATTGTTTGAATTGGAAATAAGGTTAGAACATGGTATCCCTAGCAATTGTTTGAGATATGTCACATTGCAGTTTTTAAACAAGGGTTGGCACATTTGTTAAATTGGAGACTTAGGAAAATGGTGGTGTATTCGAAATGCATTAAATTGATTTGGAGTTATTGGTTGATGTGTTTTATATTAGCTTGCTCATATTGGCTATGGATGAATGTAGATACGATGTGTAGTAAATGCACGTCGCTATAACCCTCCTCGAGCCCACCACCCTAGTCATTTTGCATTTGTTATTGTTGGTTGCAGCTGCTCTGTTTTGTTCGGTCATGGAAGAGGTATACAAGCTTGGTTGTTTCTCCTTAGAAATTTTTACACATGTATGGATTTATTGTTGCTCCATCCATGAATGTTTCGCTCTGCTCTTTAATTAAGTCAACAATTAGCTCTTGATTTTTCTCTCTTCCTGTGCATTTCCAAAGTTATAATATATGGAGTTTTGTCTGTGTATGGATTGGTGGTTAAGTGTTGGTATATGTGGAGTTGTATTTGAACCATGCACATTTGAAGGTTGTGTGGATATTATTACTGTATATGGTATTCGTGTTTTACTTGTGGGAAAGAATACAGTTGGGACTCTCGGGTCTGTCTTTCCTACGGTTTCTTGTTTAGGGTTTCTTCCCTAAGCATATCATTGCTCCTTACCTATGGGTTATATGGACACTCTGCCTATCATTTAAGTTATTAGTCTTTGTTCTCATTGTGCATGTGTCCTTATAACAACTCTGTGAATACAAATGTGAAGTTTTGTAAAAAATTTAAGCTTCTCGTGCTCCTTTTGGCTAAACCCTCAATTCGGTTTGCTCGTCCCCCTCGCTACATTACTCTTCACTGTTATGTATGGAAACCTGTGTATTGAAAATTATTTTGGAGGTGGCCAATCCATAATTTGATAAAGGCATTGTTTGTGTGCATTTGTGGTCATGAGTTTAGTTGATTATTTGTTGTGCAAAAATGGGAAGAATGTTAAACCCACCCATTTGTTTGGTAATACAGTCTGTCTTGCAGAGATATTGGGGTGACAACAACATTGCAAAATCTTTGTTTATGAGATACGGCCTACTGTGTGTTCGATTTTGTATGAGGGGAATATCTATGTGGATGAATTATATATGTGTTGGATGAGTTTTGTGAACCATAATGAAACGAATTTTAGGAGCATTGTTATTTCAAGTTTCAATTTTGAATTATGTCATACAAAGGAATCCATTTTGGGGCCATTTCATGGAACCTTGTGGCGATTTAAAATGCATTGGTGATTATATCATAAACCACAGTGTCCTTTCCTCCACTGTTTTTTGTGTTGGATGTGATTATTACGATGTTGCTCACTCCTTGACCATGTTGCGCGTAAGATATGTTACTATTGTTGAATGTTTATTGAGAAAAGGATTATGAAATGATCCCTGTGCAATGCAAATTCTAGATGCAAATGAACAGCCTGGAAGTGAAATATTAGTTCTGGAAATTTGGAAACAGAGTATTAAATTTCAATTTTGAAACAATGAAGAAGTTTAAATTTTGATGTTGGAAATGGCCTTGTTTGATATATTAATAGAACAATATCCATGGGAGTCCTTTCCATTATACCATTTTACACAAAATACACTCCCCTCGTTATCCCAATTGCATATTTCACTCCTTCTTCTATTGTTTCTCATTTTTAAGGAAAAGTCTGTGTGAAAAAGAAAAAGATGATGTGTAAGTCAAGTGATGATTGGTATTTTGGGAGTTGGTTGTATACACAGTTTGATTGTTTCATTGATTGCTTGAACAATATTCATAAATATTTCCCCCTCCATTATATCACTTTACGCTAAATACAGGCCCTCCATACTCCCAATGACCTTATCAATTCCCTATTCGTGTGGCAAATAATATTTTTTTTTATGGATGGATTGCATGCGTCATGTAGTAAATAATAGAGCCAACTCTTGATTTATTTAAGTAGAGTTTCATGTGTGGGTTATTAAGAACTTTTCATGACTGGTTAAATATTGCTACAGGATAATTAGTGGATCCCACCTAGGCAAGACCTCTGCGCACGTGCCTGCTCTGGTGTGCCCTCTTCTTCTCCCCTCTCACGTCGCCATGGCCCCAGGAGGGGGCCCC
>ML786953.1:299687-311492 GCA_009831015.1 Picea engelmannii
AGAGATCATTTCCTTTAGGAAGCTGGTTGTGGCCAGCTGCAAATGCCCAGCATCATATGCTCAGTAGAAATTCATAAAAAAGATGGATAATCTCCCTTCAGTCACCCTTCCAGCAGAAGAAACATGTCGATCTACATTGAAATTAGCTAAACGAGGGCTCATTGGGAAGTTCACTGGCTTATGGCCTTCTCCCAAATCTATAGACGCGTGGGTGCAGAGGAACTGGAGTCCTCTAGTTAAGGAAGGCATTAGAAGCCACCTTGTTGGCAGGGGATTCTTCGTCTTCGTCTTTGACAATTTAGATCAAGAAAAAAATCTCATCTTCAGGAATGGACCATATTTTATGGGCCCATAAGGTCTGTACCTGAATAAATGGTCTCCATATTTCGACCCAACGCAAGATGTGCCATCGACTGTCCCAGTTTGGGTGCACCTCCCTCATTTACCCTTGCACTGTTGGAATCCAAAGTCATTAGAATCCATTGGAAACACCCTTGGAAAATACATCGACATAGTAGAGATAAAGGATCAGTATTCCTATGCAATAATATGCATCGAAGTTGATTTAGAGGTGGGGCTCTCGGAATCCATTCAACTAATGATCACAGACTGGTCTCACATCCAAGAATTGGACTATGAACAGTTCCCTTTTAAATACAGGTATTGCCATGGCTACAGGCAATTTTCCCGGCATTGCAAAAAGAAGGCTAAGGAAGAGGGGGAGAAATTGAAAGGTGATCAATGGACACAGGTTCAGAAATCATCCTCGCCAAAGAAAAACAACATATCCAAAGGGAAAGGGGTGCCAATGGGGACTGGCATCCCCATCTCAGGGACGGTCCTTGGGAAAGGGAGCTCAGGCCCTCCAATACCAGAAGATTCTAAAACCCCTTTTGAAATCCTCAATAATCCTTCAAAATATTCTGATCCAATGACCGAGGAACCCGAGAAGCATACCCTTTGATGCAGGAGCATCAAAAAAGGACAAGTGTGGAAGACTGTTGGGCACACTAGTGCATATTTTGAAACATTTTGAATTTCAAACGATCAATGTATTAATATAATATCTGACAAACTTTTGAGTTATGAATGTCTTTAATGATCGGAGGCTGATTCATCATGTAATATCAATGGGGAATGTATTTTTCTTTAATGTGAAGGATCACAGTACAGATTTGGAGCTTGCGCTCTTATCTATCTGACTCGATATTTATTATAATAAGTGTTAAGTAGTTGATAGCATTCAAATCCATTAAGCTAGCATAGATTTGTTGGAGGGAAGGCTCGAAGAGCACCTCTTTGTATAAAGCTTTGTAATATTACCCAAGACAATCGAGCAGTAGTTGAATCTATCTTGTATAGGTTGAGGTGTAGTGAAGGACAGTGTATGTATGTATACAAGTTTTCGTTGGATGAATATAA
Source organism: Picea engelmannii (assembly GCA_009831015.1). Taxonomy (NCBI): domain Eukaryota; kingdom Viridiplantae; phylum Streptophyta; class Pinopsida; order Pinales; family Pinaceae; genus Picea; species Picea engelmannii. Next base: position 301,110 of record ML786953.1, read on the forward strand.
AAGAGATATATTGTCCCAAATGTGTGTTGATTACATGTTTATCTGAATGAATGGTGGAGTTTCTGTTATTTTTCAATACTCCGTTATTTCTGTTCTTAAATCTATGACTGCATTTTCTATGTTGAATGTATGAGTCATTGTGAGGGGTAGATGAGTTTCAATTGTATATTTTCATTGAACGAGTGCAAGGTGTGCATGGAGTCTACAAGGAGTGCGTGACTGATTCTGTTTCAACTCGAAAGATAAGAAGAGATAGTGAGTCTCATATGTATGAAAGTATTGCATCGACAAACGCAAGGAGTGCGTGATCAAGCTTCTCGAAAGATCAAGAAGGATAGTATGATTTCAATCATAGGAGACAGAAGCGGTTGGAGAATGGTCGTCGGGGGTGTGAAGCCATTCACAAGGAGAAGTTGAGTGTGGAGGAAATATGTTGCAAGGCGTGCACAGATCGAAATCTCGACTAAGTGTCGAAGATATTCTTCAGAGGAACAAATAAAATTGAAGAAGGAAAGCTCAAGAGGGAGAGCGGTGGAATTATTCAAGGAGGGAAGTCCCTGAAGTCTTCACTGAGGGTCAGTGAATGAGAGATTCATTCTCGAAGGAAGGCGAATGATTCCAAACCATTAGATCTGGTAAAGCTACGAGGAAGATAGTTGTGGGGTGTTTTGGTACTTCAGAGTTCATTAAGTATGGAAACTTGGCAGAAGCAGAGTTGTGAAGTCTGAAGTCGCAATTAAATCTTGATCGTTGATCGCAGAAGATCACATGGAAACGGATTAAGGATTTTGGGAATCGGAGGATCGAATATTTGTGGGTGGAAGGCCTGGAGTTTCGTGACATTGCGAAGTTCGAACCCTAGTGGGGCTGACGGATCTGAGGAGATGTTTGGCAAAATTTTGGAACCTCCAAGAAGGGTGTTTCAGGAAGAATTGAGGGAAGGATTTGAGATATCCCCAAAATTCAAACCGCGAAGAGGTAGACCCATGGTCATAGCATTGGTCACTTGCAGAAGATACATGTGTGTGTGAGTAGAGTGGTTTTTGGGTGTCGTGGAGACCCAAGGAGTCATTCTGACTCAGTAATTCAAATGATCCAAGACCGGGAGGTTGAGCATCCCTTTGGAGGGAAGGGGGTTTGCACCACCCTTCCTCCTGTAGTGGAGAAATACAATGTAGAGGCAACCCAATCCGGTTCCCCAATAGGAAATTCCTCCTCCCCCTCCTACGCAGGAATGATAAAAAAGAAATCTCTGGAAACCTCTAGATCTTCAGAAGAAGAGTCTTTTAAGAGACCCTAAAAAAGAGAAGGGAGGAAATCACATAAAGAAGCTAGAGAAGAAGGAGCAGAGAGGAAAAAAATACAAGGAAGTCAATCTACCATTGAAATGTCCATCAGAAGAAATACTAGAACAAGGCCCCCTAAGGGAGGTCCTAACCATTCCAATCCCAGTAAATAATGTGCATAGTCTCTTGGAATTGTAGAGGTCCGGGGAATCCATCGAAGGCTGAAGCAATCAAAGACCTTTTGAAAATTGAATCTCCCGATATCCTCATGCTCCAAGAGACTAAACTTGAAGGGGAAACCCTTCTAGAAATCAACAATCAGAAATGGAAGAAAAACGCAGGGAAAGCCATCAACGCAAGGGGCTCCTCGGGTGGTCTCGCAACTCTGTGGGCGAAGGAAAAGTTTCATATAGAAATATCTTTCGAGACTCAACATCGTATATTCACTGAACTTCAACATACTTCAAGTAAGCTTAACTTCAACATACTTCAAGTAAGCTTACCCTCTCACTCTTCAATCTTTATGTTCATGTCCTTTATTCCGAGAAGAAAGATTGTTGGCAATATTTAGCAGATTTTTTAGAGATCTTCTCTCCTTCAAACATTATTCTAGCTGGAGATCTAAAATTAGTTTTCGAACCAAAAGAAAAGAGAGGAGGAAATAGTGGCAGGGACCAAATGCTCCCCTTCGTTGAGGAACTATCTCATCAGTGGGACCTCCTTCACTTAAAGCCTTCGAAAGGACTCTACACCTGGACAAATAACATAGTTGGGGTTGATCACATCTCAGATCGCATGGATAGGTTCTTAGTCCAGAGCTTGTTCCTGCAAGAAAGGAGATTAATCTCTTCCAAGATTCTCCCAAAATTGACTTCCGAACACAAACCCATCCTCTTGCATTTAGAAGAAGAAGAAAATATGAGCCCAATTCCATTATGTTTCAGCCCTCTTTGGATAGATAAGGAGGGGTTCCTGGAAAGTGTCCAATCATCTTGGTCCTCTCCAGTTATAGGGTCTCAAATCTTTGTGTGGGAACAAATATTAAAGGAAACAAAACATGCTTTGAAAGCTTGGGTTAAAAATCCCATTAACACCCCCTCTAGTCTCAAACAAGAGATTGTTCAACAGTTATCAAATTTGCAACTGGAAATGGAGATCAAGGACATCACCAACTCAGAATTAGAGAAATAAAAAGCTGCTCAAAGAAAAACATTATGCGCTTTCCTCCAAGAAGAAGAGTACTGGAGGCTTAAGTCTCAAAGCTTCTGGCTAAAATCTGGAGATCGAAACACCTCCTTCTTTCATCGATAGTTCAGAGCCTACCTTTCCCGAAATCACATTTCTGAAATTGCCTCCGCAGATGGATCGATTCTCAAAGGTTTTGATCAGCTCAAAGTAGCAGCAAAAACACACTTTCAGAACCTTTACAAGGAAGATGGCGTCGATTGTCAAGAGGCTACCTATGAATTCCTCTCCCACATACCCTCTCTTGTAAGAAGGGACAGTAAATCAGTCCTCATGAAGCCCTTTACTGAAGAAGAAATCTGCAATGTCATCTGGCCCATGGAGCCCGACAAAGTTCCAGGGCCAAATGGTTTTTCAATCCAATTTTACAGAGCATGCTAGGACATAATCAAGACTAATTTGTTGAGAATGATTAAATCTTTCCAACAAAGAGCCAAAGTGGGAGGAAACACTAACTCCACTTTCCTAGCATTAATCCCCAAAGAAGTGAACCCAAGCTCCTTCGAAAGATTCAGGCCTATCTCACTTTGCAATGCTTCATACAAAATTATGTCCAAGCTATTGGAAAATAGAATTAAGCCTCTGTTAGAGAATCTCATTTCTCCCATGCAAGGTGGATTTGTCAAAGGGAGACATATTCTAGATAATGTAATTCAGGTGCAAGAATCCATGCATTCCACTCATCAACAACAGGATCAAGGGATGCTTATAAAGCTCGACATGGAAAATGTGTTTGACTGGGTAAACCTCTCCTTCCTTTATAAAGTCCTTCTCTCTTTTGGTTTATGTCCTAACTTTGTAAATTTGATTAAATCTTTTACTTGGATAGCCCCGTTAGTGAATGACAGACCAGCTAATTATTTTCAAGCTTCGAGGGGATTAAGGCAAGGCTACCCTCTCTCCCCCTTCCTGTACATCTTGATGGCAGATTCATTAAGAAGAAAGTTGAATGCTGGAAAGAAAGTTGGAATAGTCCCAGGCATTAGGTTGATGAAGGGCCTTGAACCAATCAATCATGCCCTTTTTGCAGACGATTCTCTTTTGTTGGGTGGAGCCTCCATAAAGATTGCAAAAAACTTCAGTGAAATCCTTCAAAGATTCTATAGTATCTCTAGAGCACTAATCAATAAAAGGAAAAGTGAAGTGTATGGGTGGAATGTAGATCAACAAACCATTCAATGAATTTCCCTTTACCTGGGGTTCTCGGGCTATGCTTCTTGGGAAAAAAACAAAATATCTTGGACTTCCCTTAACTTTGGGCTCCAATAAGTCTTCATTGTGGACAGAAGTAATAAGAAAATTCAAAGCCAAAATCTCATCTTGGGGTGGTCAGTGGCTTACCAATGCTGGGAAACTCACCCTTATTAAATCGGTCCTATCTTCCTTGCCAATCTACCAGGCCTCCTTCCTTCTGGCCCCAAAGGCGATCACGACTCAGATTTCAAAGTTGATCTGAGACTTTCTCTAGTGTGGAGGTAAATGCAACCAAAAGAAATACCACTTAGTTAATTGGGAAATTGTCAAACTCCCATTTTCTAAAGGAGGGTTACAGGTAACAGTTCCCGAGCTTGCAAACCTTGCACTGGGTGGAAAAATCCTCTGGAAAATTTATACAAATCGCAGGCACCCTGTAAGTAAACTCCTTAGGGAAAAATACCTCAATGGGGCTTCTTTGAAAAACCTTCAGGCAAAAAATACTCCCAAAGGCACGCTAATATGGAATCTTTGTCGTCGCAGGCTCGAATTCTTACAAAAGCCTTTGTATCGTATCCCAGGGAATGGTAGAAAAACCGTGATGTGGCAAGATAGTATCATGGGCAATGTGCTCCTCAACGTTTCTAAATAAATCAAGGAGATCTATGAGTGGATAACTCAACACGGATTCATCAAAGTGGTAGATATCTCTTCGTGGGATGCGTCAAGGAGCTGGCGGACATGGGTCTTCCCGGGCATTCTAGATCATTTGCAGACCCAGAAAATTCTTCTCCTAGCTATGTTGATGGACTTAGTTCATGTTCACCTCCTCTTTTCGAATAAATGGGGTTGGGGAAAGCCCAGGTTCTACACCACAGCTCACGGATTTTCTTCACTTCAACCCCCCCAAGCGTCAACCAGGTCAGCAATACTCTGGAAGCAGATCTGGGATCCTCTCGGCCTTCCCAAAATAAACTTCTTCTTTTGGGTTTTAATGCACAGGAAAGTTTTGATAGGTGAAAATCTGGCAAAAAGAGGCATTATCGGTCCTCATAGATGCTCCATGTGTTGTAATGCTCTTGAAATGATGGATCACCTATTTGTGGACTGTCCATTCACCAAAGAAGTATGGAAGATCTCCCTTCAAGGTCTCAATGCCACAGGTCCAAAACATATTACAGTGGTTACCTTATTCTCCTCCTGGAAGGTGCGCTATCCTCAAGAGATTCAAAGCAGTTCAATTTGGAAAATAATTTGGCAGGCCATCCCCAAATACATTTGTTGGAAACTATGGTTGTTTAGAAATGAACAAATCTTCAAAAACACTCTGAATTTCCCCCCAATGGTGGTCTCTAAAGCAAAATCTCTCCTTCTTGAAACAGTGGCTAATCATTCCTTCAAGAGCGAAAATACTCTCCTCCCTAAAGAAAATAAATGGATAGGAACCATCACTTTCTGGGACAGAAAACAATCCTATGTTCGCCCCTCTATCACTCCAGGATGGCCTTTGTGAGACACAACTGCAATTTTTCAAGCTTGGTGGAGGAGGCAAGGAAAAGCCTCGGTTTTTTTCAACGGTGCCTCCAAAAGAAACCCAGGGAACACAAGTGCGGGAGGAGTGATTTACTCCTCGGATGGATCCCGAAAAGATAGCTTCAGTCGGGGTCTACGACAAAGAACAAATAACAAGGCTGAAATTCTCGGGCTACTAAAATATTTTTAGATAGCGCGTGAAAATGGCAATAAATAAATACAAGTTTTTGGAGACTCTGAAATTCTGATAAAGATTTTAAAATCGAATGATCACTTCAGCAATCCAATGATCAACAAGAAATTGCAAAGGTTATGGAAAGTGTTGCAAGATTTCTCCTCCTCTCTATTTTTCCACATCCTGCATGGATCGAACAAGGAAACAGATGCAAAGGAGAACATGGGATGCCTACTGCCTCTAGGTGAAGTCAGCAAAAATGATGAAGCCCCCTCGTGGATTCCCATCCCATAGAATTGGCTCTTCCTCTTTTCATAGCTTTGTAAGATTGGGACATGTTGTATTTTGGTTAAGAGGGAAGTTGTTCCCTTGCAATGATGGTTGATTTTTCCTAGGCCCAACCGGTACTTAAATAAAAAATAAAAAATACTTGTTTTAGTTAAAAAAAAAATATTGCTACAGGATGAGTTTTTTCAGCAGGGGAAGTAATGGCCAAAATAATAGAGGCAAAGGTAGTTGGCAGTGAGGCCATAGAAGGCCTCGGTTTTCTATTCACTTTGATGTTGATCCACAAGAGTTAAACCAATTGTTTCAAGCTGGGTTTTTCAATTGGGTTGGCCATGGTATATTGCATCCCCAACCTGACAAACCCCCATTTCAACCTCCTCAGAATTTTTCGAGGATTCATGTTCCTCCACATGTGTCAATGCAGCCTGAAGTCCCCACTAATGACAGTTGGCAAGAAATTTTCCACCAACCTGTCTCCCACCACCATGGTTAGCCCACTGTATCTTTACCTTTACCACCACCAATTAATCCCAATGTTCAAATTGCTCCTACTGTTTCACCAGTACAATCCTCTCACGCTAGCAAAAGATTAAAAACTGATATCCCACAACCTGTGCAAGACAAAGGAAAAGAAGCAACCTCCTCTCTAGTCCATCCACAGAATATTCTAAGTTTGTGTCTTCACGTCTCCACCTAAAAGATGATTGTTCCCATGTGATCAGCGAAATACAACCCTAGGGGTCTAACCAACCAAGGGATACCCAAGAAAAGTCAGTTGGAGACAGTAGTGAGAAGAGGAAATATGCCTCGCAAAGTAGCAAATATGGATTTTAAATTCTTTTTTTTATGATATTCAGTGATGAAGATAATGTTTAATAATTTTCAACATATTTTGGACAACAAGCTTTATTTTGGATATTTTTGTGGATAAAATGGATATATTGTTTTCTTGGGATACGTCCTTAAATTTTGTTGATATTTAAATATTCAATTTAAATGATATCCATGGGAGCTACAAAGGTGTTTTATGATCCAAATGATAAGTTTTGTATTTTATATTTGATGATTGGAAAGAGAATGATGGGAGTCACAAGGGTCCCACCTATTTAGTAATTATTAACTAGACCCTTATTTATATATTATTATTAATTATTTCTCCCTAAACTAATTAGTTAATTTAATTTGACTTAACTAAAGGAAGTAATTGAACTACCTCAACTTATTGGGAAAGAATAAAGGTTCAATGAGAAGAAGAAACAAGGGGAGAATAGAAGGAGAAAGACAAGACTAAGGTTTGCTCTTTAGTTAATGAGATAGCTTCATTTTTCATTCATTTCTGAGTTTACTTGAAAGCCTAATCCTCTTGTTGACAACAGGGTCTTATTGATGGCAACATGATTCAAAATCAAATCATACTTTTCAGCAGTTTGTTTTAAAGGTGTTTGATTCATCCTTGATAGTCAATGTATTCTTGTATATTTGTGAATTAATTTTCATGGATGATAAAGAATATCTTGCAGAGTCAAATGGAAGCACTTTTTGGAAAGTTGATCTAGATCATTAATTTCAGTTTTATTTTAATGTCAGATTCTTTTTGTATGGTGCCCATCGGAGACCTATAAATCTAACTTTGGTCCATACCCTCACAGGGGTTTGTAAAGAGAAATGCACTTTTTGTATCTCAGAATGAAATAAAATCATATTATTGTCCTGCCTCATACATGTGTTTTCATGACTTGGTTTCTCCTTTCGCTTTTGGTATCCATGTTTACTTTATTGTAAAAGTTGTATACATTCTTGTAGCTTTGTTTAAATTTTATTTTTACATTGCAACATATACAAATCATAAAACGAACCTTAATCCTTGTAATTAATACTTGTGGATTGAGTGAATGTTTTGAGGCTATAAACCCTAGGTGACATTCCCAACTATCTTGTCCTAGCCAAGCAAGATTTGAAAATGATTTAGTAGGGTGTTCTGTACCTTTTCCTCAACATTTATTTGGCAACCATACTGGGGAGATCTTCCATATCTCTCTGGTTGATTGTATTCGCGATTATCTATGAATCTTTCTGGTTTTTTTATCGAGTACTCTTTTATTGATTTTTATCATTATAGTACCTTCTACAAGGTAGCCTAATATTGAACATGGTCTTAAAGACCAGACTATCATTTCCTTGACCTTATTCAATACTATCCTAGAAACTGCTAGTACCCATGTTGAGCTTGAATGCTCTTGGGAAGTAGTTGAACGAGATATAATTATTCATGAACGTTGGGAAACCAGGAAAAGGAAGCCTAGAAATCAGCATTAACCTCCCTTTTCATAAGTCTTTGTTCTTCATTTTCATGTCCTCAAATCCTCACATTTCTAGAAGAAGAAGAGGATTGTCCCCTGAAGCTACTCCTATCAATGAAATAGGAAGAAGGAAAGCCATTTTGTTGACCCAAGAAAGCACTCTAAGGAGGGCTTTGTCTGATTCTTCCAGCTCGCCCTTTTCTCCCTTACCCATCACTTTCAAAATGGCATCTACAGGTGGTGCTAGTGGTGTTGGAGGTGCTTCATCATCCCAACCATCTTCCTCATCGGTACTTGGTAGTCTATATAGTCATCAAGTTCCTATACAATCGACTACCAACCCTGCTAAAGTTTTAAAGAAGTATGAGATTTTTCAGTTTGAGGAAGATGCTTCAACCACCCCATGGCATGTATCCTCTCCCTTGAATCTAGCACCTGCTACTCATCCATTACCCAAGTTCAAAGAGAATCTTCCTAAGTTCTTAGGGAATAGTATTGTTTCTACAAACAAACACCTAGTGTCATTTTCTAATGCTTGTCATGATATCAAGGCTAATGATAATGATACATGCGTGTGTTTATTTGTCAACTCCCTTGAAGGGAAAGCAACAATTGATTTCTTTTATCTCCATCCAAATATATTTTCCACTTGGGAAGAGTTGGTTTATTGGTTCAAGTCCACTTATGGACAATCCAAGAGCCTGGCCGAAAAGTTAAGGGAATATAACAACATTTCTTACAAATATGGTGAGACTATTAAGTCCTTTAACCTCCGCTTCACCAAGTTGTACAATCAAATCCTTGAACTAATGCACCCCAAAAACCAAGCCACTTTCATGCATTAATATAATGCACTTCCCTCTCCCTATCACCATAGGCTTGAAGAAAAGGCTATTCAAAATCTTGGCTCTGCTCTCCAAACTTTCCTGGAGTACGAAGAGCAACTTGAAAGAACATGTCTCCCTAAAGGAGACTCAATCAAACAAACATATATGTCTTCCCTCCTAAAACTTGTACAAGATATGCATAATTGAAAGATAGACTATGAATGAAAGGGGAATGTTCCCTCACTTAATCTCGAGGCACCTTCTTCTTTCGCAACGCCTTTTAGAAATACAAATGAAAACAGTTTTCATCCCAAGGCCATTATGTCTCACAGTTGGTGTAACTTCTGTGAAGAAAATTATGAATAAAGTATTGGTGAAGTTAAGAAGAGTGCCAGAGATAAAATCTTTGGCAAGAAGCCTGAAACCACTATCTTTGTTCTAGATTGGGCAGAATCGGAAAATGTCATGATCATAAATACTAGGAACAAATGTTATGCTCCTAAATGGAAAATGATCCTCCTCATACTTCTTCCACCCTAGCCTCATCTTCACAAGGAACTAATGTACAAACTGTCAAAATTATTGAAATTCAAGGAACTCCTTCCCCTCTTCCCTCTTTCGAGTATAACATCCTTAATCAATTGGCTAATATCAAGGTCGATGCTACTCTTTTGGACATGGTTGTCGTCCCTGAACAACAAAATCATATCAGGAATTTTATGGAAGGAAAAGATTCCACCATATCCAATCTTTGTGAAGAGACAAAAGAAGAGGATCCCACTGTAAATAATATAGGTGTACATAATTTTAGACACCCTATAAAAAACCCTCCATTTTTCATTTCTATAAAAATTATGGATAAGATAGCCCATTGTTGCCTAATTGATGGCAGTTCGGCCCCAAGCGTAATTTCAAAAATCAATATGGAAGAGATAGGCTTATCATGTACTAATGAAAATTCTAGTAGCATGCTCTCCTATAACAGTTTGTAGTAGTCAACTATAGGTGAAATCAAAGATGTAACTTTAGTTATGTGTGCACATCTTGAAATAAGTACAACCCTTAGCATCCAAGTAATCGACATACCGGTAAGAAACTATTCTATTATCTTAGGAAGAGACTAGCAAGCCCTAACATGTGGCTATTTTTCGCTTGATGGAACACACTTATCCGTTCCCCGGAATGGAAAGAATATTATAGTCCTAAGAGAATGAAGAATTCCACCATTGATCTGAAAATAGAAGGCTGACTTGTTATGCTATGCAAGCACCCCTACTTCATTAAAATAAACTTTAACAGGACCTTGCTTCATGTGTATAAATATGCAAAATAAACTTATGTGTTAAGTTTATGCTTCTTCCTTTAAATGCTTATGTAACTGCTTGTAAATGATTATGTATGAGAATATGTTCATTTGAATGGTTAAATATGTGCTTGAAATGAAAACACATCAACACAACTTGCAGCAAACAAACCATCAAACTCACAACAAGAACAACATGATAAAGGAGTTCACCCCCCTCCGGGCTACATCT
>ML786953.1:317233-342027 GCA_009831015.1 Picea engelmannii
CCATATATATAAATATATATTGCAATACATTACAATACATTGCAATGCAAATGTTATGTAATGCGCGCCATCGGTCGGCCATAAAATATATGGGTCATATGGAATATAATGTGTCCACGGGTCGGGGCTAGGCCCCGGCCCGCCCCCCTTTCAAAATAATACAACACATCAATTTAATTATAAGTGCGTTGACTACTATAACAAGAAACAAAGGTTGGTATAATGGTTAGCGGACTTTGTGAAGGCGCTTGTATGTTGGGGAGGTCCGGGGGTCAAACCCCGTGGCCTCCATATAATTTTTAATCAACCAAATATTAATCCAACCAAAAGGGGGACACGTGGCGCCCATGGAGTGGGCCACGTGTCTTCTTATTATTCGCCCAAAACGGACATGTGTCATCATCGTATACGCCGATGAACAACCAACCAGCATTTGCCACATCACCTACCTGCCATGTCAACATGATGGTACGGTCCTGCCACGTGGACGTACGTACTGTACGGACTGCCTAGTCAACACTTTTTTTTACCTGTTTGACTTTCCGAACAGATCGCTATATCTTTCGCTCCCGACGTCCGTTTGAGACTAAACGAATTGTGTTGGATTCGTGACGACGAGGGCTACGCTCACGTCCGATTTGAGGCAATTCCGAGAACATCAATTTTTGGGCTAAAATTTGACCCCTGGTCCAGATTTTGATCAACCATACATATAGAGCATTCCTCAACCGAATGTAAACTATCTCAAGGAAGACTTAGGGGTGTACTCTATTTTTGTTGATGAGGGTGACACTACTTTAGAACAAATTGATTTAGAATATGGTATGTAGCATATGCATTTTGATGGCTCATGTTCAAATGAAGGTAATGGACCTGGCATTATCTTGTACACACCTATAGGTAAAATCCACAACTTTTCTTATAGGTTAGAGTTTGTTTGCACAAACAATGTCACTGAGTTTGAAGTCTTACTACTAGGCATCGAAAATGCTTATAACCTTGGTTGCGGCCACGTTACAATTTTTGGTGATTCTGAACTTGTTGTGAACCTTGTGCATAAAATATTTTCTTCTGGCAATAAGTTGATGAAACCCTATACCCAAGTTGTTTGGATGCTTATCTTGAACCTGCTATCATTTGACATCACTCATGTTAAGAGAGAATTTAATTCAATGGATGATAGGTGAGTTGTATTCACGACATCGCCTACTCAACAACTTTTACCTCAAAGGCATGATTGTACTTTTCAATCTCTATATCGTCCTCACATTCTAGATAATGTAGAGTCATGGTAGGTTTTCCCTAATGATGAAGGAATATGTTCTTTCGTACAAAATGAACCATTTAATCCTAAGGAAATCATATCTATGGAAGATGACAAATTTCCAAAGGGCTTGACTCCTCTTGAGAGTTCATTTTCGTCGAGTGATGTAGGCAACAAAGAAACACATAAGGAAGGGTAGGTTAAAAAAAGAGCGGTCGGGCGGGCGCTGGGAAATTTGACCTAGCCGCTTACAGAGCTCGTTCCATGGCCACCCCTGAGGGCGGCGAACCAGGCGTTCCTCCCCCTCACACCAATGAGTTTTGCAAACTGCTGACTAAACTGAAGAAATCCACAGACGTTGCGCCCCCAAGCTTCGTGAAACGTTTAGAAACGGTCCCTGAAATCGTCCTGCCTCCGGATCAGCCAATGAGAATTGCGGTCTCGTTAGCTGAGCGAGGGTTCGTGGGTCAGTTCATGGGCCTCTGGCCCTCCACCAAAACCACAGACAATTGGATACAAAGGAACTGGAGACCTTTAATCCAGAACAATGTTACTTGCTATGCAGTAGGCAGAGGTTATTACATTTTTGAGTTCATTTCAGAAGCTGATCGGGACTTGATTTTTAGGAACGGACCATATTTCATGGGCCCCCAAGGCCTTTACCTGAATCGATGGCACCCAAGTTTTGATCCGGAGTCAGAGGTCCCCAAGGAAGTCCCAATCTGGGTGAGGCTCCCAAACCTCCCAATCCATTGCTGGAACAATTCCTCGCTTCAGGCAATCGACAACGGTCTTGGGAATTACATCGATAAGGCGGATCCAAAAGACCAATATTCGTGTGCTCGTATCTATGTAGAGGTGAACCTGGAGGTAGGGCTCCCGGAGGTGGTCAAGTTAAAAGTAGGGGAATGGCAACACTATCAAAAACTAGACTATGAACAACTGTCGTTTAAGTGCCGGGGATGTCACGAATATGGGCATTTTCAGAGAAATTGTCCCAAAGACCAGAGCGCGGCAAAAGACACAAGTGAAGGATGGAAACAGGTAGGTAAGACAAAACCCAACTCAAGAGCAAAGGGCCCTAGATCAGGAAAATCGGATCGGGCACACCAAGCAGATTTGGGCCCCAACCAGGAAGCACGGGATAGTAACAAGAGATCAGAAGCTAGAAAAACAAATGGAATTACAGCAGGGGTCACGGATCCAAGCCATTCAGAGGAGCCCGAGCCACAGCGACCAACCTCGGATCCAGTGGAAAGCTCGGCGCAGGGGAAAGGGATAGACCACGCGCAAGATCCTAGAGAGCTAGGAGAAGTGCATGCAAGGGAGGAGGGCGAGATCCACTTGGAAAGTAGCAGTGAGGAAGACAGCAACATAGAACTCACCCCGAAAAAACTAAGAAGAGGAAGGAAATCTAAAATAGTAGAGCGGAAAAAAGAGACATACAAGGACGTTTTGAATGGATCACAGCCAACCCTCAAGCAGTTAATCAACGTTAGACAGACTAGGAAGAAATCCAAGGCCTTCCAGGAAGGCCAACAATCCCCATCAGGTAATCAATGAAATTGGTGTCTTGGAACTGCAGAGGTTTCGGGAGCACACCTAAGGAAGAAGTGCTAAAAGACATTATCAAAACCGCTAAAGCCGAGATCCTGCTGATCCAAGAAACCAAGATGGAGGGACGTGATTTCCTCCAGAAAGTCAAAGCAAGATGGAATGTCAGTAGTGGTATTGCAGAAAGTGCCAGAGGGGCATCGGGCAGCCTTGGCACGATATGGAACTCCAAAAAATATGACCTACGCAAATATGAAAATCGCAAACATTGGATCTACACCAGCCTGGTCCATTTGGACACCGGGAGACAAGTAAGTCTTTTTAATCTCTATGTTTCTGTATTGCTAGAAGAAAAACTCTCTTGCTGGGAAACTTTAAGAGAATTCATGCAAGACAACGAAATGGATAATATCATCATTGGGGGGCGACCTGAATCTAACCCTCTCAGCAACCGAAAAAAAGGGAGGCTCAAGAGTCAGGGATCAAGCAAGGGAATGGGTAGAGGACATTATGTCTATCTGGGAGTTGGAGGATATAAAGCCAGCAAAAGGAAAATTCACCTGGTCAAACAAGAGGGTGGGGCTAGGGCATATCGCAGCAAGACTGGACAGATTCCTTCTCCAAAGCTCCTTCCTCATCTTAGGGTTAAATATAGACTCTGCTATTCTCCCCCACAGCGTGTCAGATCATAAGCCAATCTCCTTAAGTCTGACTTCTGACTATAACCTGGGGCCAATCCCCTTTCGCTTCAGCCCAAGATGGATCCAAGAAGAGAGCTACCCTGCCCTGGTAGCCAGAATATGGAACGAGCCTGTTTTAGGCTCCCCCTTTTACGTCTGGGAAGAAAAACTTCGGAAGTTAAAAAGAGCATTAAAAGAGTGGGCCAAAACTTTACTGAATCCCATCTCCAAACGCCAAGAAGAACAACAACACTTAGAGGCTTATCAGCTGGAAATGGAAAATGTGGAACCCTCAGAAGAATCTCTGCAGCAAGAGGCAAGGCTGCAAAAAGACTGGCACCAAGCCTGCAGAGAAGAGGAGAAACATTGGCAGCAGAAATCGAGGTGTCTCTAGCTCGAAGCAGGGGACAAGAACACCGCCTACTTTCACAAGCAAGCGGAGGCCAGGAAGCAGTTCAAAACGGTAACAGAAATTCGCACCCAGGGACAGATTATAACGGACTTTGAAGGCATTAAGGAGGTAGCGGTGCAAACTTTTGAATCATTATATACTGAACCACATCTAGTAGCAAGCGATCCAGCCTCCTATCCATTGAATTTGATCCAGGCAAAGATACAAGAAGAGGTTAATAGCAAATTAGTCAGGGATATAGACCAACACGAAATTAAAGAGGCCCTGGATCAACTGCATCCGGATAAAGCCCCTAGTCCTGATGGCTTTACGACCAGATTTTACCAACATGGGTGGAATATCATCAAATCTGACCTCACGAAACTCATCAAGAAGTCTCAAGCTTATGCCAAAATCGGAGGAGGGACTAATTCTTCGTTCTTAGCTTTACTTCCAAAGGAAAAAGGAGCGGTCAACTTCGATAGATTCCGGCCTATCTCCTTATGTAACACCAGCTATAAGATTCTTACCAAACTCATAGCGAACAGACTTCAAAACGTCCTCCCTGCCATTATCCCGGAGAACCAAGGAGGATTCATAAAAGGAAGGAGCATAACGGACAATATCATCCTCGTCCAAGAGGCACTTCATTCAAGCCTTCGACGGAAAGACAAAGGTATGATTGTCAAACTCAATCTCTCAAATGCATTTGATAGAGTAAGGCACACTTTTCTGTTTCAAGTGATGGAACATTTTGGGTTCGCGCCCTCCTTCATAAGCTGGATTAGAGCTTGTATCTCAGGACCATGGATAGCTCCTTTGGTAAATGGAAGAGCCACAAGGTTTTTCCAAGCCTCAAGAGGTCTCCGGCAAGGATGCCCCCTCTCCCCTCTCCTTTATGCTATTCAAGCCTCTGTCCTGAGTTTTCAATTAGAGTTTGGGCAGCGACAGCAAAACCTCTCTGGGTTGCGTATTGCAAAAGGGGTCAAGGATATAAATCATGCTCAATATGCGGACGATACGCTGCTCCTAGGAGGCGCAAGCACAGCAATAGCAAAAAAATTCAAGAAGGAACTCGATGTGTTTACAAACATTTCCGACAGCGTAATTAATATAGCCAAGAGTAAAATCTATGGTTGGAATGTCAACCCAAGAGAAATGCATGAGATATCGA
The DNA here is from genome assembly GCA_009831015.1 of Picea engelmannii. NCBI lineage: Eukaryota > Viridiplantae > Streptophyta > Pinopsida > Pinales > Pinaceae > Picea > Picea engelmannii. Next base: position 322,297 of record ML786953.1, read on the forward strand.
GAACACTTGGGATTGCCGGAAGCACCAGCTGGGAAGAATTCAACTATTTAGGAGTTCCTATCATAAAGGCCACTCCAAAAGTAGCACACTGGAACAACATTATAGAAAAAATCAAAAATAGGATTCGATCCTGGGGCGCAAATTGGTTGAACTTGGCAGGTAAAATAGTCCTCATTAAAGTGGTCCTCTCCAGTATTTCAATTTATCAAAGTGCTCTTCTCTTAGCCCCGAGATCTGTAATTTAGAAAGTAGAGGTGATGATCAGACATTTCCTCTGGGAAGGAGGAAAGCAAACAGGCCGAAGGCTTCATTTGGTAAAATGGGGGAAACTTACAAAGCCCCTCCTAGACGGGGGTCTCCAAATAAAGGACATGCAGATGAAAAACTTGGCTCTTGGAGCCAAAATCCTCTGGAATCTCATCACTGGGACAGTCAGTTGGAGCAAGCGAGCCCTTTGGAAAAAGTACTTCCGAGGGCCTAGAAAAAAATGCTTGAGTAATCCCACAAGACCAGGGAAGGGCTCTCCAATATTCAGTTTATGCCAGAAGGCATTACCAGCATTCCTCCCACATCTCACATGGATCTCGGGGAATGGGCAAAGCATCAACATTTGGGAAGATTCAGTTCTTGGAGGAGCAGCACTTTCAACTCGGTAGGAGCTAAGGCGGCTAAAAGATTGGATGCAGACTAACAACATTCACAGCCTCTGGGATATCTCGACATGGAAAAATGATGAAAATAAGTCTTGGTCCAGGTGGGAGATCGCTTTACTACCTCATGAACTAGAAGAAGAGTGGAGCAGCCTTAAGGAAGAATTGCAAGGGAGAACCCCCCTAAGAGAGAAAAAGAAAGACAAGATAGGCTGGGGTTCCAATGCAGGAATCTACACCTCAGCTAGGGGGTACCGTCACCTTGTCCCAGGACTTCAAGCTCCTCAAGACTCGGCTGCCTGGAAGGTAATATGGGCAGTTAAAACCCTCCCAAAATTCGATTTGTTTGTCTGGACAGTAGCCCAAAAAGGAGTTCTATCTGGAGAAAATCTCCGGAAAAAAGGTTGGACAGGGCCAACAAGATGCCCACTTTGTTGCCAGGCCGAGGAGACAACAATTCATCTTTTGTTAAGATGCCCCTTTGCCAGCGAGGTTTGGAATCTAACTCTTGGATTAGGTGCCTTGACCCCGCCCATCCCACAGGATTTCCAGCTTCTGTTCTCAAGTTGGCAATCCTTGTGCCCTCTCAGGATAGCAAACCAAGGTCATCTCACAACGACATGGAAAGCTTTACCGAAGTTTATCCTCTGGAAGCTTTGGTTGGAAAGGAACCACCGGATCTTTAGAGAAGAGAAGCGAACTCCAGCACAGGTAGCAGTTAAAATTAAAAGTCTTTTCAGTGAGAGTGCGGTCTACTTCATAAAGACTTCCAATTCAAAGGCCTTGGGAACTAAAGAAGAAGGGTGGATGCGCCAGCTTGGGCTTCAGAATGCATTGCCAGGAGACCCTTCAACCCCCTCTCCTTGCAGCCGGGAAATTAGACTGGACAAGAGTGCATTGGAGGAATGGAAAAGCTCCCTAAACACCAGCATTCTTTCATTCGATGGTGGGTCTAAGGGTAACCCAGGGAAGGCAGGGGGAGGAGGAGTAATAAGGGATCCCACTATGAACATTGTAGTCAGGTATGCCTGAGGCCTAGGAATTGAACCAAATAACAAAGCTGAAGCCCTCGCCCTCTGGCAAGGGCTCACCCAAGCCCTCTCCCTGGAAATTCGAAATCTAACAGTGATTGGAGATTCAAGGCTGCTAATTCAAACTTTAACTCAAAACACCAGGGTATCGGACGGGCAACTCAAGCACATCATTGATAAGATAAGGATCCTTAGGCGTCGATTCCAGTCAATTCATTGGTTTCATGTCCTAAGGGGACACAATACTCAGGCGGATGAGGAGGCCAATACGAGAGTTCGTTTGGGGAAAAGTGTCATGATTCTTAACGGAGCCACAGTTGAATGGAGCATCCCGTAACTGCAACAAATCATGAGATTTTACAAGTGGGCGGTGGGACAAGACGTAGGTGCAGACAAAAGGACAGCAATATCTTGGAAATTCAGAGTGATCTCCAGAACGGGAAGGAGTTCCATCATGAATTCGGCACATCCATATCCCAAAGCCATCCATCCACGTAGAGAATCTAACAAGGAAAGGACAAAGCCGGGTTATAATCTTAGGCGGGCAGGAAGGGTAAGAATAAAGGAAGGAAAGCAGCACGTAGAAGGGTCAAGCCAGGGCAGCTTTTGGACAGAAGGCGATGGACAACGGAAGCACGCGATGGCATCGAGCTCAGGCCCAAAGCCAACGGTGGAAGCAAGGCTCTCAGCGCTAGAAGAGAAGATGGAAAATCTGCGGGGGCTCATGACAAACCTGGACGAATTCTTGCAGAACCTGGACAGTGAGGCTGGGAGACGGATGGAAGTTTTAGAAAATGATATCATCTACACAATATCCGGCTTGAGTGAGGAGATATGGAAGCTTAGGAAGGAACTGGGCAAGCCAAAGCAAGATCATGAAGAAAGGATGCGGAATCTAGAACAATAGATGGAGCAACTTAATAAGGAATGGACAGAAGAAAAAGTGCATTCTAAAGGGAAAGGGAAGGAGTAGTTCAGCAAGAGTTCTATAAACACCTGGTAACAATCAGAAAGAGCGTCTAAGTAGTCGTGTTGCAGCCAGTCTTGGCTTCTAAGTGTCTTGTAATAGCTGATATGAATAGAAGTATTCTCTAGTTAGTTTAGTTGCAGTCCTACTACTATGTAACAACATCAATGGTTTTTCCGCAGTTTTTAATAAAAGCCCCATTACTCGCTTCTGTAAAAAAAAAAAAAAAAAACACATAAGGAAGAGGAGTCGAAAAGGAAAGTGGGTGATACCATTTCCTTGAACCTTGGGACCTCTGAATCTCCAAAGATGGTTAAACTAGGTGCCCAATGTTCCGATGAAGAAAAGGTGAAATTCACAAAACTACTATGTGAATTTCAAGATGTTTTTTCATGATCATACAAGGATCTTCGTGGTTTTGATCCTGATCTCATACAACATGCCATTCCTATCAAGGAAGGGATAAAAACATTTAGGAAAAAACAAAGACCCATTAACCTCATACTTGAAGCTACTATTAGAAAGGAGTTGGAAAAACTTTTGAAAGCTGGTATAATCTTTCCAGTTAAGTATTATGGGTGGGTTTCAAATTTGGTTCTTGTTAGGAAAACAAATGGTCAGATTCGGTTATGCGTGGATTTTCATGCATTGAATAGAGCACGCGTAAAAGATCATTTTCCTCTCCCTAATATGGAAATGATTTTGCAACAGGTCGTAGGGTCACAAATGATGTCCTTACTTGATGGTTTCTCTGGATATAATCAAATCAAGGTAAAACACTTCAACTATCAACCTCATCCTTGGGTTACCAACACTTCAACTATTAACCTCTCTTGTCTTTAGTTCTCTTACTATCATTTGTTCCTTCAAGATTTGTTGCTACCTAAAAGACTCCATTTTCCCTAAAGGCACTAATATAAGACTTGCTATTGAGTGATTGACAAAAACCACTATCAAAACATATACCTTAAGCTCTCTACTAACTACTCCTAACCCTAGAATAGTCTAATCTACTAAATTAGTTGTTGTTGTTGTTACAAAAATAAACTACAGCCATCTATTGCAGCACTAAAAGCATCTAAAGGCAATTGCAAAAGTTGATTAATGCACTGCCTTACTTGCTTCTGGCAAATGCTAGTATTTTGATGTTAATGAGTAATTATTCTTAGTCATTTTGAAGCCATTTTAAGACACTTATTGTGAAGCTATTGTCTTATAAATATTGTTGCTGCAAATTTATGTTTGCATCACCTTGTAAAGGATGGTGTCACCCTTTTTTTAGGGTTATTTTATGTAAAATTGATTTTATGTAATTGAAAGGACAAATTTTATGAGTTCGACCCTCTTTATATTTTAAAGTTGACTTTAAAGTGGACAAATATGGTTGCAATGCCTCATATGAATAGAGGCCTTGCCATTTTCATTTTTCATCGTAACTTTCCTCTCACAAGACGACTTGATCTGAAATTGTCTCCCTCTTTGGCATATTTGGTCTCTTTTACTCATGTGCTAGGCTTGGAGGAGAAAGCTTTGGATGTTTCTTGGCTTATTCTTGGTGGAAAATTCTGAAACTGGGGTTTGTGCTTGGTTTATGCTTGGTGAAGTAAGTAAAACCTGCAATTTCTTTTATGTGTTGAATGTTCATATTATGTTTTACTTGTTCATATTGAAGTTATATTACTTGTGTAAACCCTAGGAGAGGAACACAAGGTGTTTCTTCCTCTCTCTAGCATATTTCATCCATTGATTTGTTGAGAGAATCTTGTCTAGAGTAGGCTCCTAAAGCCCTAAAGTGATAACACTTTAGGAGTCTTGTTCTAGAAACTTCTTGTTATATATCTCAAGAGTCTAAGGAAGAAGAAGAATTCACTAAATCCCAAAAGAGCTTGTTCTCTAGCAAAATTCATCTTTTAAGATTTGATGCTTGAGGCCCTGAGGTGTTAGCTCCTCAAAACTTCATCTCATCATTCTTAGCCATTATTATCATCATTGTTTCTCCAAGTAATTATTGCTATTGTAAATGACTCCATATCCCAAAAGGCACTAGTATCATTGCTCTCTTGTGAAGGAATTGATCAAACAAACTCTGAAATTCTATTCTCTAAAGATTTTACTAACATTTTCTAACCCTAGCATAGCCTACTCTTCTAACTTTATTGTTGTTGTTTCAAAACATTGTTAGAACCATCTAATTTGCTTCATTTTTATGCATAATTAACTCTAACTCATAGCTAACATACTCAGAAAATGCTTGGAATAAGTGCCAATTGATCTATTGGATAAATGTCGATTTTTCACTATATTTTCATGCAATTATGATCTATATTTCTTTTGGTCATTACAAAATACAAATTGTTGTTATAAATCGTCATCTAGCTACAATTTTACATCAGCCACCATGTATTTATGTTATCTATTGTTTGTTGAGGTGATATTATCATATTGGTACTTAGAAATCACTACATATATGTTGCAATTGTTCTTGTTCTAGACAGGTACCCAAATGTCTTCCTTTGCCTCAATTTCACAGACATAGACCTTTTGACATAGGTAACCGGTGAGAGGGACCTCCAAAATTGGCTACATCCTTCCTGTCTGATCCCTTGAGGTTACTGGGGATGCCTCCCCTAGGCTGGACCTCATCCATCCCTAAAACGTGGGGATTTCCTACTAAGGTGACAATTGTGGGTTATCTTGTAGTTACACGGATTTGAAGACTTGTGTGGGGCTTTGGCACAAGTACAAATATCACGATAACATGACTCATCATACCCCCAATTGAATGATTCACACTCCCTTGTGCAACAATATCATTCATGTTGTCCTTGACACACCTCCCTAAAATCATAATTTATCAAATGGGTCTTCGCATCTTGCTCATGATCCTCTAACTTGCTTCAATCTACTCTAGTAATCACATCAAGTGACATTTTAATATAAGTTACTAAAAACTCTTCACTTGATTGTGCTTAAAATTATGGCCTTGAATGTCTTGATCATTAGGTGCATCTGCATCACCAAGCCATCCATCACGTGTTTTCAACTTGGTGTTTCATTAGACCACCACTTTTGGCTTTCAATCTAATGGAATTTTTCTTGTTTTCTCTCTTTTTCTCTTGCTTTTTTCCTTTTCAAAGATACATCCATATCCAATGTGTGTCATCATTCCAAACTTTGAAAAATAGACCATTTCTCTAATTTACAATAGTGGTTGAAGTAAATTCCATCATGTTGTGGAGTGTTGCTAAAATCACTATTGTAGGGTTATGAAAATAGTGATACATAGTTTTGAAAATATGTTGTAGAGTGTTGAAAACATTGATTTTTTTCTTTTGTCAAATAAAGTTGTAGCATTTTGTAGGTAAGATTTAACTGAAATTTGATGCTTCTAAAGAAAGAAAATAGTCTTGTTGAAATTCTACTGAAAGTGCTTCTTCAAAACAATGTTGCTGAATTTTTTTTTATTTGCATGATGTGTCATAAAAAAAATTCCACAGCAAAAAAAACCTATGATAGAAAATGTTCCATCAATATGCATCTCACTAATAATGTGAAGTGTGACATCACTACCCCCATCTAATTAGATAATAGGAGATGGGTTGAGAGAGTTTGGGTGAAAAAAGGAAGGAAAAGTGGTAGTGAAAATGATAGAGTGTGAAGGGACCAAAGGAACTATAGCCAAAATAATATAACTGGAAATACCTTGAAAATGATCAAATTTAACAGAATTCAAGGATAAGAGTGGTGTTGGAGTGCACAAATATTTTCATCCAACATTAGGTGTCTAATATCATCACATGTGACCATTCTATATCGGGTTGAAATTCTTTAGTAGGTCAATAATCTAGATGAGGTGGTCAGTTGTACAAGTCTTCAATTCATCATGAAGGTATGAGTCTACAATATGTTCTTAGTTCAATGGTCATGAACACTTATGTTGCAAATTAGTAGTATATGACAATGTGGATTCTCATAGCAAGTCTTTCTTGTGTAAAAAATTATGTAAATTTTGTTTTAAAGTCTCTCTCTCTCTCTCTCTCTCTCTCTCTCTCTCTCTCTCTCTCCTTTTTTTAGTGGAGGAACTCTGCCATAAAGTTGGTTCTTAAAGACTCCTATGTACTATGGTGCCCAATGGTTTTCACCATAGAATTATTCTTCTTTTTTCTCTGAAGAAGAACCCACCAACAAGTTGGTTTTCAGGAACTTCTCTGTTCTATGATGCCCCAAGGGGTTTTCATAATAAAATTATTTTGTTTTTATTTTTCATTTGAGCTGGTGAAATTTATTATTATTTTTCAGTACTGAAGGAAAAGGTGCTTCCAATCACATTTAGTTGTGGATGTGCTTTAGAATTCCTCAGACCTCTTCATCATTGTTGGATAGCGTTGGAGCTTACAACTATGCTTGAATTTTTTCATGAATGATGTCATTTTTTTGTAGCAATAAAGGATATTAAATCTTCTCAAAGTTCATTTTATGCAACAATGTCCTCATCACAAGGCTCATGGTGAATACTTTACTTATGTAGCATGGTATACTCTACTTCCATAACACCATTTCATGATTTGTTTCCCCCAAAAAACTATTCATATCTTTGGATTGTGCCATTTATATTGTCCATCTGCAACTTCTCACTCTTCAAGGATGCTAGAATATTCATTCTCATGCAAACCTTCATCTTGTTGATTCAATAACTTGTCCAATTTTGCACCAAGCTCTTAGGATCTAATATTATGAAATCAAGCATTGTTCATTTCAAGGATTATGAAGCAAATGATCTTGCACTTCTTGGATTCCTTGGTGGATTTTCCCTTTCCATAATAACTCGTGGAACTCCTTTAATAATCACTACTCCAAATTTGACACAACTAAGTTTGACATTGTTGATCTTTTGACAATCTACAAAAAAAAGGGTGCTTGTTTTGCAACATAATGTGATATTATGGAAGAAGAATGATACGAGAACTTTATTCTTCCAATAAATTTCAAAAATGATTGCAAAAAAATCATGTAAAATAGATCTAAAATTAATTCATCAAGTAGTTTTCATTTTTAAACATGTTGTGGAGTGGTAACTAGCATATACTACCCAACATATTTTGATCATAACTTTTTCGTACGATATCGGATTGAAGTGATTCAAAAGGTAGAATGAAGTATATTCATAGGAATATGTCCAATATAAATAGTTTTTTAAAGTACATTGGATTTCTATGTAAAATATTATAGGAAATAGCTTGAAGTACAATTCTTTCCAAAATTTCCAACTTGGACACATGATTACTATTTTAGACATATGTTTTACATTTGTTGTCAAAATGAAATGATTCCAATTGGATACAAAACTAGATTCATAGAGATGTCTCCCATAAAATCGAGTTTTGAAAGTGCATAATTGTTATGTCAAATATACTTGGATACAACCTACATTGCAAAGTTGTTTACAATTTCCAGCTTGAACCAATTGTTACTTTTTTGGGCACAACTCCTTGATCATATGTTAGAATTACATGCTTTGAATAGGGGATGAAACTAGATTCATATATCTATCTCCACTAGAAATATGTCTTAAAAGTAATTTGAATTATTGTGTCAAATTTATTAAGAAACAATCTAGAATGCAAATTTTTAGCAGTGCAGTTTTTGGGACAAGCAATTGTTATTTTGAACATAACTTAACTCAAGTGGTTGAAATTGGGTTAAAAAATGTATCCATTTAGTCCCTCATAAAATTATTTTGTTTTTATTTTTATTTCTTATTATTATTATTATTCTAGTACTAAAGGCAAAGGTTCTCTCAATCACATTTGGTTGTGGATGTGCTCTAGAATGCAGACCTCTTCATAATTGTTGGACAATGTTGTAGCTTACAATCATGCTTCGAATTTTTCATGAATGATGTCATTTTTCTATACTAGTAGAGGACATTAAATCTTCTTGAAGTTTGTCTTATGCAACGATGTTCTCATCACAAGGCTCTAAAAAACAATGTGGCTAAAAAAATGATTATTTGCATGATCTATTATAAAAAAAAAATCCATGGAAAAAGAAAACCTATGATAGCAAATGTTTCATTAATATGTATCTCACTAATAATGTGAAGTGTGACATCATTGCCTCCCAATTGAAGACCTTAGCTTCAGACAATAGGAGATGGGATGAGGGAGGTTGGGTGAAAAAAAGGAAGGAAAAATGATAGTGAAAATTATAGAATGTGATGAACAAGGGATCAAAGGACCTATAACCAAAATAGTATAACTAGTAATACCTTGTAAACGATCAAATTTAATAGAATTAAAGGAGAAAGAGAATTTCAATACTTGATTTTTCTGTCAAGAGTGGTGTTGGAGTTGATCCGGATTTTATGAGCAGAGCAAAATGAATACAGATTATTAAAAGATACTTAACATAGAATAACAGAGATACAATAAAACTAGTTTTTTATTCAATAAGGAAATAAGCTGAAACTGTAAAATGCAGTGGAAAACAAGCTTGTTGGAATGGTGGCGGCTTATCTTTGAGAAAATATGTGACGACTGCGCTCATTCGCCAGAAGATGATTACAATGAGGCTCTGAAAGCATTTTTACAATAAAAAGGAATGTCAAAAACCCTAGACATCCAAAAAAATAACCCTAGGAGATGAAACGCCAAAATTCATGTGGGTCTCGTTTGGGTAAGTTAGTACATCAACTTCTTAGGGTCGTAACTTTTGCATACGATCTCCGTTTTAGGCGCACGATAACCTGTTGGAAAGGTATCATCGAGGAGATTCATTTTGGGGGCTCAATAAGAACCTTTGGTTATCATCGAGAAGATATGTAACACCCTATTTCCCCCAGATTGTAAATATAACTGAACTGGCCAAGGACTATGGCAAAACTCATAAGTATGAATATGTGTTGTAAATGGACCTGTAGGAAGAGGTCAATGAATGTAAATGATAGTTTGAATTTATTGCAGAACTGCTAAGAGGGGATGTGCGGAAAAGAGACCACGATGGTGGTGGAGGGCACCTTGAAAAAGGGGCGTTAACTTCCACCAAGAATTAAATACCATATTTGGACTCCACTGGCCCGGAGAACCAAAAGCGGCTCGCTAGCCCTGAAATAAATGCCTTGCAGGTTGGTAGGTTGATGGCTTGATGAGGGATGGGGAGGTGAACTGCCTATCCGTAGAGCCATCATGACTGACCAGCGCGAGGGTAATCGTGCCACACGCAACCTCGCGAGAGGATAAGGCATATGGCAGAAGTCATTGAAAAGGGTGGATGCGAGGGGAACTCTGGCAGTTCTATGCAGAGTGAGTGACCGCGGAGAGGAGGGGATTGCAACCTTCGCTCCTAGGCACTGGCAGACAGAGAGACGCAGGTCTCAGGACATCGTGGTCTCAGCTCGGGGGTGTCTAGTGGTAAATCCATTAGGAGTCACTACGCCTACGGTTGGGTGGAAACGAGCACCCCTCTCAGCAGTTGCTTCCATTGCTGAAGTTATTTCTGATAATTGTTTTGCTTATATTGCATTTGAAATTTATATGCTGTCACATATGTTCATAGACTGGTGGAATTGTAAATGTTTCCTGTGTAAGAATGTCTCTGTAGTAAGTGATGATATGGAAAAGATGTTAGCTCATAGAACTTGTGAAATTATAAATGATTTCAGCATGAGAATGACCGTGTAGTGCTTGATATGAATGAGTTGATATATGCTTAACACCGAGGAAACCGTGCTCGACTTACGTTGATAAATGAATCTAATCATGCCCAGCCGTTCTCAGGAAGTTGTCTTCCTTTATCCGCTTCTGGAAATGCCCCGGTAAGGATCTCTTCACAGAGATTCCCTCCTTGGAAAGGCTCACCAAGAACCCAGAATAAGGACTCGAACGCACAAGCCTTACTAACCCGATACGAGGAGGAACGATCCTATTAAGGTTCCAAGATAGTAATGTTGTGAGATGAAATAAGTCGACGGATGAGATCTCGTCGGAGGACCCATAGTCATTCACGACCATTAGATTTACGGAAGTAACGAAGGCGTTACATACCTTGACCCTTTGTCCTCTATCATCGTGAGCAACGAGAAATTGGGATCGTAAACTCCAAGACCCAAAAGAATGAATCTAGACCGTTAGGTCTCGGTCCAATTACCCGTCAGTCGTTGGATCTGGAGGAGCTGCGCAGGGGTTAAGCACAGGCGAGGAAATGATCTGAATCGTCGGATCTTAGATCATAGTCCCGACAACCGTCAGATCTCGAGAAGATGCGCCGGAGTTAAACTCTAGTGTGCAGAGGAAGAGTCCTAGCCGTTGATTCTCGAAAGGACACGTGTCAACATCCCGAAGAAGTCATCGGGACAACAGGGTCATCGGGGTTTTGTTGGGTCTGAGAATCGAGGCCTTGTGGTTCTCAAAATTCCGAGAACAGATCCTAACCGTTGATCTCGACAGGACACGTGTCAGCGTTCTGGGGAGTCGTCGAGATTTCACCCATCGGAGAATTTAGGAGTGTAGAACCGTTGCAATAGGAAGTCGCGATTCGCGAATTCCCGATAAGATCTGAGTCGTCCGTTCACACAGGACAGGTGTCAGAGATCGGAAGAAAGTCACAGATCGGGAAATCGAAGTTTCCAAGGACATGGAACGCTCGCAACAGGAAATCGCGATCCGCGATTTCTCGACGGGATCAACACCGTCCATCAGCGAGGACGCGTGGCGAGAGATCCCAGAGAGTCGGAGTTCGGCATATCGGGAATCGGCGTATCGAGGATTTCAAGGACATGAAACCCTTACGTTACAAAACCGCGATATGCGAATTCCCGACACCATCATAAGCCGTTGATCCAAGGGACGCGTGTCGAGCATCTGGAGAGAGTCGGGAATCGGGATACTGCGGGTTCCGTGGACATGGGTCTTGTGACATGGGAAACCCTGTAGCCCCGACGGGAATAAGGTAGTGGTCACGAAGTTGATCGTGTGGACCAGGGGCTAAGCCAGTGGGGCTAGCGTGACCAGAAAGGTGCGTTGCGAATCGGGAAATTGCGAGTCCCGGGGACATGTGTTTTGTGTCATCACAAATGCCGAAATCCCGATGGGAGGTTATACGGCGGTGGTCTTCTGGTAAGTGGTCACATGGACTATTGTATAGCATAGAGAGCTAATGCGTTAGGGGCATATCGGGGATCGGAGAATTGCGAGTTCTGAGGACTCGTGAATTACGATAACGGAAATCCTGAAACTCCGATAGGAGTAGCTCCGAAAGAAGGTAAGACCACGGTCGTAAAGGCAGTGAACCACAGGCTTGGCCTGGGGAGCTAATGCGTAAGGAGTGCAACGGGATTCGGAGGATCTCGAGTTGTGGGGGAGGGGGTGAATGAGTTTTGACATTAGAAACCCCGAATCCCGACATTGAACCAGAGATTGGCACTTCGCTAATGCAGGCATCTGGTGATGTTCCTTTTTAAGGGGGGATTAAACCCAAAATTTTTGAACTATGATAGTGGGTGTGTTACAAGATATATCCCTCAAAACCTTCATTTAGGCCCTCAAAATGGCCCTAGAAGTTAAAAACTGCTAAAAATAGTAAATTGCCAAAATTACCAGAAAACTATTTTGAGCGAGTTAGAAAAGATGGGTGATAGCAAGCCTAAACTAGAGCTTGCCAATAACCGAGGAGACTCTCCCTCTCTAGTGTGTTCTAATCTTGTACACATTCTTCATGGTTACAAAATCCCTCTAGAACATTTAGAACTCAATGTTCTAATCTTTTACACATTCTTCATGGTTACAAAATCCCTCTAGAACATTTAGAACTCAGATACCTTCTCATTCTGATCACTTTCTCTCTCCTCGAGGAAAATTACTCTGCAACTATGATTTTAAACCACGATTCTAGAGATAGTAGAAGTCAAATAAAACTACGGCCCTGTCCAACAGATACTCTACTCATCAAATCATTCAAATACAAAGTAATGGGAAGCACACTTAGATGCCAACAAACTTTCGTTTGTTCACCATAAACTTGGTCAATATTTCACCATAAAATACAATCATATCCCATTCAACTCCCTTGCTCAATCGTGGCAAGACTCAACTAACACAACCAATTATGCCATAGCGACTTGTTCACAGTCATTTAAATAGCAGAGAATTATCTACACAGGCTGCGATTCTCTTCAAATCGTTAATACAAATTTACTTCATCATGTAAACTTGTTCATTGACCATTCAACTGTATTCAAACTCATATAGGTTTATATGCAGCGATTCCAATTTGCAACCCACACAGTATTTAACGCTTCCACATCAAATCGATTCACAGAAGATCAACGCCATGCTCTCGATGTGAATGGTACCAAATCGAAATTCACCCCTTCAGAATATAATTCGCCCTTTCACTTCTTATTGGCATCAATGTTACCAGATCTCAATCTGCAAGAAAACTTCGATTTGCACATAATATAACCTTAATCCTTTCATTTCCAAGATTGCATTCATTTATATGTAGCTATACGCAAAACTACTTCATTCACCCAGATTGCCCAAAACATATTGTACATAGAATGTAAATAACAACCAACACACAGTATGGTGAATATGCTATTTCATTAACACAATGAAAACTGTACATGCATCATTTTAAAATCCCTAAGCTGCTCTATTCATGGCATGATACTCTTTCAATAGCCATTCTTCCTCACTCTAGACTCCTCTCTCAGTTCTCACACCGAGCTCCTCTGTCTTACTCAAGACTCCCTCATTAAATCTTTACAAGTTAGAGTTTATCCAACTCCTCAACTAATGTCCTATAATTCATCTACTAATTTCTATTCTTAGAAAACGACATTCATATCTTCTATGACTCATCTAACTGCTAGACTCGAGTCATCCCTCCAATTCAGGGATAGGTTACATGACTCAATACTTATTGACACCTAACCACTAAACATATTCCCTATCTATCTTCACTAGGAAATAAAGTATTTTGTACATGAGATTTTACAATGGCCCCTCCCTGGCTAATGTCAAGGCCTTTAGGTCTGCCTAGACATTGACACATGCCCTTGGAAGCCAATGCTCTTGCATTAGTGGGTAGCCACCGATATCCACCTGGATCAGGAGTGCACATAGATTTTCAACCCACATTAGGTGTTTGATATCATCACATATAACCATTCTATAGCAGGTTGAAATTATTTAGTCGGTCAATATTCTAAATGAGGCAGTAGGCTGTAACAAGTCTTCAATTCATCATCAAGGTACACGTCTACAATATGTCCTTTGTTCAATGGTCATGAACACTTATGTTGCAAATTAGTAGTCCGTGGCAACATGGATTGTCACATTAGGTCTTCCTTGTGCAAAAAATCCCGCAAATTATCTTTTAAAGTCTCTTTCTCTCCCCCTGACTCTCTCTCTAATAGAGGAACCCTAGCATTAAACTTGTTTTCAAAGATTCTTGTGTCCTACGGTGCCCAAGAGAAGAACCCACCAACAAGCTGGTTTTCAAGAACTCCTTCATTTTGCGATGCCCTGTGGGGTTTTCATCATAAGATTATTTTGTTTTTATTTTTACTTATTTTTCATTTGATATGATGATTTTTATTCTTTAATATTTATTTTTATTTTTTCAGTACTAAAGGCAAAGGTGCTCTCAATCACATTTAGTTGTGGATGTGCTTTAGAATGATTTTGACCTCTTCATTATTGTTGGATTGTGTTGGAGCTTACAACCATGCTTGGAAATTTTCATTAATGATGACATTTTTATGTAGCAACAAAAAGGACATTAAATCTTCTTGAAGTTTGTCTTATGCAACAATGTCCTCATCACAAGGCTCATGGTGAATAATTTACTTCTGTAACACTGCATACTCTTGTTCCTTAGCATTGTTTCTTGATTTGTTTCGTAGAACCAACCCTTTATGTCTTTGGATTATGCCATTTATATTGTCCATCTTCAACTTCTCACTCTTCAAGGATGCTAGACTTTTCATTCTCATACGAACCTTCATCTTTTTTATTCAATAGCTTGTCTAATTGTGCACCAAGCTCGTAGGAACTAGTACTACAAAATTAGGCATTACTCTTTTCAAGGATTATGGAGTTTATGATCTTTCACTTCTTGGATTTTTTGGTGGATTTTCCTTTTCCATAGTAGCTCATGGAACTCCTTTAATAATCACCACTCCAAATTTTACAAAACCAAGTTTGACCTTGTTGATCTTTTGGCAATTTGCAAAAAAAAATGGCACTTGTTCTACAATATAATGTGAGATTATGGAAGAAGAAAGATATAAGGACTTTATTCTTTCAATAATTTCAAAAAATGATTGCAAACAATGCATGTAAAACGATCTAAAAATAATTCATCAAGTAGTTTTCATTTTCAAACATGTTGTGGAGTGGTAACAAGCCTAGATTACCCAACAATGTTTTAATCATGACCTAGGGCCCTGACTTTGCAACACTTTAGAACCCTTCCCTCTAGTCTTTAAGTCTTCATCCTTTCAAAACCTTGTGCCCTTACCTTGTTTGACTCCATATACCCTAAGGCACTGATCTTTGGCCTCCAACGTTGAAGTCCTAGTGTACAAAACCACTCTCAAAACTCTAAATTTTGAAACGCTAACTAACAAACTAACCTAATTAAGGCTAACGTCACAGTTGGTTATCTCATCTTGACGCAGAAAGCGTTGAATATAAGCAATTAAACGATGATTGAAGCATTTATTGAGTAAAGTGTTGATTGGATACATTGTTAGCTTGATCATCCTGATATTTATTGATGAATTGATGCTTTTGTCGTAGCTAATTAATAAAACATTGACTTCATTAGTATCTATTGTTTTACATTGCTTATTAATTGATATCAGATAGTCATTGAAGTACTAACCCATTGAGTTATAGTCTGCACATATATTGTATTATTGTTGTCTTGTTCCGGGCAGCTGTTTTCATTTGGGCATACACTTCTTTATTGGCTGATTAGCCGGACTGTCTGACTTTGGTGGTAACCTGTGAGGGGGAAACTTTGATCTTGACTTTATACCTTAGCCTCTTCAAAACCCCAGGTTACCGGAGACGTCTCCCCTGGGTTAACCTCCCTAAATAGAAAGAACCTCCCCATTGAGGTGACATTGGGTGGGGAAGGTTCCTGTTACACCAGTTTGGTCTGTATCCTTTAGCCTTTGACCTAAACTACAAACTGTGCGATAACATTTTGGCGCCGTTGTCGGGGAACACTAAGTCAATCTTCCTCAATGACAAATATTTTGGTAAGCCTTGACTCAAAGACCTTTTTCTTACAAGCTTACCTGGCGACTCCACTAAGCTTTTATTCCCCTACTCTTTGATAGTTTCAGGAAAACTATCTGGCGACTCCACAAACCAAAAGGAGATTCAATAATCCTCCTCTATCTTTCAGAAGGAAGCCTCCTTTGAATTCACCTGTTGTCAAGTCACTTTTTGGAAAGAGACTTCCTTTAAACATGTCTACCTCTCAGACCGGTACTACAAACCCAGTGAACAATCAAAGACAATGGTCATCTACTCTTTTCAAGCCATTAGACATGTCAGCTATACCAGACTACCTTAGGCAAATGCCACCCAAGTATGATAAGTGGTTGCCTAAATTTACCGGCACTGATGCTACTAGTGTCGAAGATCATATGAGTAAAATTTGGGCATTCTTTCAGCTTCACCCCATCAGTGATGACGCTGAAGACTTGGTAATGAAGTTATTTTCTGCTACCCTTTATGATGTTGCAAGACGTTGGTATCTCAGTCTTCCTGATGGAAGCATCAAGACCATGGATAGACTTGAGCAGATCTTTCTCAAAAGGTGGAGCATCAAAGAAGACCCTAACATGCTGCTCACTCAACTAAATGGCCTTGCCAAGTTTGAGAATGAGTCCATTCGGGAATTTCACACTAGATTCGAAGCATTACTCCAAAGAATTCCCGCAAGCCATCACCCGAAAGAGGATTACCTTGTTCATATTTACACCAGATCTTTCAATGACCAACTAGGGTATCTTCTTAGAGACAAAGACCCCCAATCCATTCAAGAAGCCCAAGAGCTCGCTACCAAGATAGAAGGAAATCTCCTTTCATCCAAAATTGAGCCCTTTGCTAACCCTAGGGGGAGACTAGACACCAAGCAGAAAGTAGTACACAATGTTGAACCTACTTCAGATCTTTGCACCAGTATCAACAAGTTGCAAGTTTCCATGGATGACATCATAAAAAATCAAGAAGAAATGATGAGCCGAATTGTTAGACTTGAAAAATCCCAGATCCAGGCACCTAGACCTCCGTTCAAAGGGAAATTCTAGAAAGGGAACCAAGTCTACAAGCAGAAGAATGAAAATGAATTCCCAAATACTCTGGCCCCTACAAACGTCGTTGATAAAAACCCTTGGTGCCTAGAATGCAGTGAAGCACATTGGGAACATGAATGCCCTTATAACGCTGGCCAGCAACAAGTCAACAATCTGGATTGCTTCATGAATCTTCCTTAGATAAATATCACATATATAGAACATGAACAAGCCCTAAAGGAAGCAGCAAGGATGGCAATAATAAACAACTTGGACCAGGAATCACGAGAAAAGCTAAAAAAGCAGGAAGTTCAAGTATACAGGAGAAAGAATCCGGAACAACCTACCACTGATCAGCCGAAATCCCTAGAGGTTATTCCTCCCAAGATATCCAAGACTAGTAAGGTTGATCTTGATTTTGATTTTGAAGGGGCCTTATCAAAGATGCATGTGAACGTTCCCCTAAAAGAAGCAATCAAGATCACATCTATTAAAGAGCACTTTGATACCTTCTTTTCGGGATCAACTGAGCCTATGGACCCCCCAATTATGTTGCAAGCTGATCATTTCAAGGTCCAGTATGGTGAAAACCTCCCTTTCTTCATGACTTTAACAATGAACAACAAATACCTTAACAATTGCATGCTAGATACAGGTGTTGGTGCCAACATGATGTCTCTTAAAGTCATGCAACAAATGGGTTTGAAGGTCACTAGGCCTTACAGGAACGTGTGTGGCTTTGATTCTAAAGCAATACCCACACATGGTGTAGTTGAAAATGTCGAAGTACACTTGAAAAATTCCCCGAGAAGACAGTCCACATAGATATTATAGTGGTTGACGTCCTGGATGTATGGGGAATGTTGTTGTCTAGGAAGTTTGGTGCAATGATAGGTAGATCCCTTGAAATGGATCTCACCTTTTTGTGATTACCTTTGAAAGATGGGACGACCGGACGTTTACTCAATGTACCAATAACTGGAAATCATGTACAGGATATCGTTCCTCCCATAAATGACAATAAAGCGCAGAAATATGTGATACAAACTCTTCAAGAATATTCTCTGGAAGATATGCCCTTTGCAACAGAAGAGGAGTTTGATTAGATTGAATGGCCCAAGAAAGAAGAATACCAACAACTCCTAGATGAATTTCAGAACAAAGAAGTTGGGACAGTGAAGATATTAAAAAGGAAAAAGGATGAAGATGACGTGCAAATCCACCCACCCCAACAAGAATTTTTTACAGCAGAAGCCCACCCACCTCCCTCAGTACAATACACCAGGGTTGTTCAAGGAACGACCAAACACAAAATTAGAAAATACAAGGAGGGAGATTTGGTATGGATGTGGGATACTCAGAAAGGAGAGCCAACTAATGTGAAAGGAAGTATGCAATCATGGCTCAGACCTTTCAAAGTCGGAATGGAATCAGTTGATAACTCATACTATTTGTCCACTTTGGAAGGGAGAAGGCGCCCATTACCCATCAGCGAACACCTCCTCAATCCCCACCAAGGTGGTGGAACATGACTCCACAGGTAAGTATAGGTAAGTAGGCATTTTTCCGTATATTATACCATTTGCATTTCATGTTAGTTTGTTTCCTCACTTGCATATTGATTGTTTTATTTCAGTCATATATATATATTATATTTGCAGGGTGGCAATACCACCCCACCTTTGTTACTGATGCCCTTTTCGAGTGTGAGCAGGTCTGCAGGTTTATGCCAGAGATGCTAAGGTTCTCATGCACTCTACGGTGAGCACATGTCCCCGAGTTGGAGCCAGATGTTATCCCCGATTTCTAGGGATAACTAGGAGATCATGTCTCGAGGCCCACAGGTCCTAGACATGGAGTACCGAGAGAAGGATTGACCTGAGTATGGCCCTGGAGGGCCCATCTTTCTTCTTCTTCATCAGACTTGTCCTGTCAACAACAACAACATCCATCACCTTCGGCTTGGACTTGTATCGGAGAAGACTCTTGCTTCATGAGGTAATTGGTCCAGGTATCATGGTATGTGTCATATTTGATCATTCCAACCTTCAGATATATGCATCAAATTCCTTTCATTTATGACGACTGCTTGGATCTTACATTAACCCACTTGACCATGGTTGGGGGGATTGACAGGGTACCCTAGCAAGCTTGTACCCATAGGTTTTAGTTAGCCACCAGGGGGGAATCTGAAGGGCCATCGTCCGCTCCCATCATATCATCACTCTTACATCTTAACTCCGACTCATCTATTCCATTCCCCTAGTCCGAACATTAGGAAGACCTGTTTGTGGGGTTACACCTTATCTCGTGGGAAGAAGGGGCTAAAGGCCCAGGAGGTAAAAGCAGATGGTAAGAGATAAAAGCCATAAAAAATAAAACCTAGAGATGCCTCGCCCAGGGATCCTTGAGAAGGCAATAAAAATCCTCTCAACAAGAAATAAGAGGGACCCAAAGAAAAATGACAAAACAAGACCTATCCGAGGGGATGGGGGGTCTCATCACGAGTCGACCCATTATGTTCATGGGTGCCTAACAGTATGGCATTGCCATTATCAGGTTACCACGCCAGGGCAGTGACCTTTGGTTGCATGGCCAAGAGAAAGGGGGTCTCATCACGAGCCAACCTTATCATCTTTGTGAAAGTACTTGTGGGTAACATTGTCAGCTCTGGTCACCACGCCAAGGCAGTGTCCTCTAGTTAGACCTTGAAATAAAAAGAAAGAAAAAGTAATAAAGAAAAGAAAGAATAAAGGCAATAAAGGGCTT
>ML786953.1:342077-357897 GCA_009831015.1 Picea engelmannii
AGGTCATTGTAATGTCTTTGAGCTATTGGATGATATGCTAGGGGTTTTATGCATGCATTTGATAAAATTAATGATGAAATATGATTGACATTGCTATGATCCATAGGACTAATGAGCCCATGGAGGGCGAAGTTTTTGATGTGCAGGACCATGCCCGACGGACAGGTACCAAGTGAACCGGTACACATGGGGAGATGATTAGTTCGGACCTCCATGGGGCTGAAGAGCTCATGAGATGGTTGATGGGACCCCATCAGGGGCAGAGATAGGACAATGATTGGTCGAGCCTTTGCACGAGAGAAGAAGGAGGACATTTTCATCCAGGATGCCTTGGTTGAGCCCAGCCCAGAGGGGGTTGACCCACTACATGTGGAACGTGTCCTTTCTGATGCCCTAGGACGTCATCTAGGAGCCATGACGTCACCTCCAGTGTATAGCACCTTGACAGAGCATTTTGGCACATGTGGTAGAGTTTGGAGGCCCAAAAAGGGCCAACGTTTGTCATCTTGTGCTGTATTTTTCCCTAAAAAGGGCCAACGTCTCCCTCAGAGAGGCTTGACGTCTTGCTTATTGCTCATTTAAGGTTTCATTTAGCAGTTTAATGTAAAACAATATGATTTTTGGTTATTAGCCTTGTCGGCTATTTTTAATGACCTAATTTAAATTAAAGGTCATGAGATACTATATATTGGGGATGTTTTTCCCTCATTTGAACATAACACAACTCACTCACACTTGTGAGGTCTGATTTTTGCGCCCTCCTAGGGTATTGTTTCTTTCTAAGTGAGGCGCACTTGTTATTGGAAGGATTTTTTGGCATCTTATGGCATTTCTCTCTAAAGGAAGGTTTACAACTAGGGTTTGCACATGCTTTCTTCATGATATGTAAGTGATTTTCTTGCAAAACTTCTTAATTGAATGGTTGTAGGTTTAATTTCTTGCATTTGCTTATTAAATTGCTGATTTGAAATCCTAGGTAACAAGCACACAAGTAGGTCATTGTTACATGTCCGCTTAGAGAGAAATATTTCAGCCATTGAAGAAGAAGGATTGAGTCTAGCCTTTGCTACACTCATCTTGCTTCTTCCCTTAAGTTAGCATTGCATTCTATAGGTTGAAAGAGGGTGACATCCTAGGCCTAGGTTATCTACACCTAGGGCCATCATCTTCTAGGGTTTGAAAGCCTTGTCTTCACAACACTTTCTCTCACCTCATCCTTTAGTTAAATTCATCATTTATGCTAGCCGTCTTGCCAAGTTGACCTAAGGAAGGAGGAAAGAGCACGAGGCCTTGCTTAAGCAACACCAGAGTGAGCCTCTTTCCCCTAGGGTTTTGATTCTAGGGCCCTGCCTTTGCAACACTTTAGAACCCTTCCCTCTAGTCTTTAAGTCTTCATCCTTTCAAAACCTTGTGCCCTTACCTTGTTTGACTCCATATACCCTAAGGCACTGATCTTTGGCCTCCAACGTTGAAGTCCTAGTGTACAAAACCACTCTCAAAACTCTAAATTTTGAAACCCTAACTAACAAACTAACCTAATTAAGGCTGACGTCACAGTTGGTTATCTCATCTTGACGCAACAAGCGTTGAATATAAACAATTAAATGATGATAGAAGCATTTATTGAGTAAAGTGTTGATTGGATACATTGTTAGCTTGATCATCTTGATATTTATTGATGAATTGATGCTTTTGCCATAGCTAATTAATAAAACATTGACTTCATTAGTATCTATTGTTTTACATTGCTTATTAATTGATATCAGATAGTCATTGAAGTACTAACCCATTGAGTTATAGCATGCACATATACTGTATTATTGTTGTCTTGTTCTGGGCAGGTGTTTTCATTTGGGCATACACTTCTTTATTGACTGATTAGCCGGACTGTCTGACTTTGGTGGTAACCTGTGAGGGGGAAACTTTGATCTTGACTTTATACCTTAGTCTCTTCAAAACCCCAGGTTACCGGGGACGTCTCCCCTGGGTTAACCTCCATAAATAGAAAGAATCTCCCCATTGAGGTGACATTGGGTGGGGAAGGTTCCTGTTACGCCAATTTGGTCTGTATCCTTTAGCCTTTGACCTAAACTACAAACTGTGCGATAACATGTCCTATCCAATTTCTATTCTGTCCATTGTCCCAAGTTAGAATCATGTTAGCCAATGTGAGATGTAAGGAGATTCTTGTTTTAAGCAAGCTTTCCAACTTCCTCACCATTTTCCACCACCGTAACCTTTCTTTACTTGAGTCTTCTTCAATCCTGGTAGTAGACCCTAGATTTATTGTAAGAACTCCTGTTTCTTTGTTCTTAGACCATTATAGTTCATCATCTTGATGCAGTAGACAAATCACACCATGCTTTAGTGTTCCTACATATTGGGACCACTTTCCTGCCTTTTCACCCTAAAGATTCAATTCCTTTACAGATTTCCAACCCTCATACCAACCACCTAGGACCTCTTGACTAGACGCTTCAACAAACCTTGTAATCCCCTTGGCATTGAGATCTCTGATCAAAAGATCAAACATTCCATAATTTACATTTTACCAAATCCATATATATATATATATATATATAATGAGACAATTTTAACAATGAATTTAGAATTTTTAGCTTTAATATCTCACCAACACCCATAAAAAAAGTTAACATAATTTTGAACCCATATCACACAGAAGAGTCCACCATCATGAGATATGTAATGGTTGAATATTTGACTCATATATGCTCATTTTTATTTTTTATTTTAAAGAGTGTCTTTAGTCAAACCAATTGATAAGCCCCCATTATTAGCTAAAGCTTTGCCTAGTGATAAAATGATCGCTTATCACTTTTACTTATTAATTCATTTCGTATAAAGATAAAATCCTATCCTTGCTTATCAACAAGCAAGGTGTTATAGGATTCATGTCCTCAAGCATGAGCTTATTCTAAAAGAAAAAATGCCATAAACCATAATTGAAAGGATGACAATCATTTGAGCAATAACTATTGGATGATGAAGAGGAATAGATGTAGAACATTAACAGAAGGATACCAGTGGATGCTTAGAGGTATAGGTTGAAGACTCTATATCTTCTATAATGGATAGAGAAGAAGACCAGAGTACCTCAATGGTGATAGTTGCAAATGAAGTCCTATCAGGGGAAATGAAGAGCTTCATGAATTTGACAACCTTGATTATGATAAGGAGTTGGCACACCATCCAAATCCTAGACATCCGATTTCTCATATGAATCTTAACCAGACCAATCTTGACCATTCAATTTTTGAATTACCATTAATCACTATAGAAGTTTTTCAAAATGAACAAAAATGAAATGTACAATAATATGTAATATTAAATTTGTTGATATTGTATGCACATGAAATTTCTATTTAAATTTGTTGGTATTGTATGCAAATGAAAAATATAATTTCTATTCAATTAAAAAAATTGAATAAAAGATAATTTTATTTTTTTATTTTTTTGAAAATTCCTATATCACCATAATAATGATTGTTACTCTATAACAATTTTAGTTATTGTAGGATAGAATGGTCGAATTGAAAAATGATGGATGTATTTCACCAATTTCCTAAATTTGATTCTTAGCTCGTTCACACCTTCCCTCAACCTAAAATCCCAAAAATGACATGCTTCGATTGCTCTCCATCCAAAAATTAGGTGTTTTTAACGTAGGACACCAGTGAACCACTCGAACAATGGTTATCACTTTCACTACAGACTACTCATTCTACGCAAAATTATCTAAGGAAAAAATCGAATTATGTTCCAATGAAGAATGGACGCGAGATATATATATATATATATATATATATATACAAAATTATCTATGGAAAAAATCGAATTATGTTCCAATGAAGAATGGACGCGAGATATATATATATAAAAGAGATGTTAATTCATTTTGCAATTTGCGATGATGCTACTCCGAATTAGATTTTTGTCATGAAGATAATATGGGTAGGATTAGCGATTGCATCGGGATATCTGGTGGCACCAAGAGTTAAGCAATTGTGGGTTGATTGGATTTGGACACCCAATTGTCTAGTCCAGTGCTGTAAGAGACAAGGCATTCCTGGTTTTTCTCACCATGAAATTCTCAAGGTAAGTATCCAACACATCATGGTTTGGGTAATGGGCATTGGCTTGTTAGAGTCTTGGTTTTTGTGGTTGACATGCCATTTTTTTAAAGTGGAAATTATATATTTTTCAAGCTGCATTTGATTGATACTAAAAGCATACTTCTGGCAGATTCAATCTGTTCCCTTCATGGGTGTTTAGTGTGTATTCATTGATTGATGTTGAGCTTTGAATAAGTAAAGAAATTGATTTTGAAGTCCATAAATTTAGGTCGTACAAACTCCTCTGTACTTAGAGCACTGAAGGAATTAATTGTCTTCTATAGACTTCAATTGCATGAGAAAAACAAAAGGAGCCAATGTGAACCGGCTTCCTAGGTGATTGAGGAGCTGATTTTCACCAACTGTGATAGATTTGATATGGAGGTCTCTATTGTGTGTGGGCTTGATGACTCAACAGAGATTGAACTTGTGACTAGGTTTTGGCAACATGGTTTGCTAATCAATAGACTCGGGGCAATTTCACACAGACACTATATATTCAAATAAGTTATCTCATAGAAACTCAGATATACTAAACTGACCACCTGTGAAATTGTTAAAGTAGAAACTAAGGTAGTTTAAGAAAAGGGCAAAAACATAGATTTTCGTCAAATTAGTTTGACTTATAATTTGACTTATGCTAACAAATTGCTCAATACAATCCTTTTTTTTAATCAAACATAACTTCATGTTTATTAGGCAACCATGTTCTCACTGTGGCTCAGGAGGAGCTCTGCACCAGCCACATACACTATGTGAAATGGTAACAACTCAAAACAAACTTATCTTAATTTCACGAGTAGTGGAAATGGCTCTCACCTCCTTCCTCAAAGTCGGCCAGTTAAATAAATACAGTGGTGCAGCCTTGACAAGAATTGTATCTGTGACCCACCATTAATCATTAGACCCACATGCCCTTTGAGAAAACTATATATTGGATTATCGGAAGGGGAACAAGTGTTCAACTGCACAAAGAATGGCCATATCTGCAGACCCATCAAGGGTTCCAGTACAATGTATACAGCAGTCACTGCATGTATACTTTCGTATGGATTAATGTAGTTGATCTCAGGCTTTCTCTACTCTCAGTTTTGCTATGTTCTCAGGGTCTATAGGGTATCCCTAGCTATCTGGTCTTTGGTTTGTTTGCTATTTAAGTTGGTTGGCAGGTACTGCTTTTGCAGCTTTCTGTGTTTCCTTGTCCTTTTGTACTTCAATCTTATATATACTGCTGGCTCTTTATTAGAACAAAATAAATAGAAATTTGAACAGAACTTTTTGAAATTTGATTTATTGAATATCAATCCACTAGTTCTGCAGGGATTGAGCTTACCATCAATATTTGGCAAATATGACCTACTAGTTAGTAGGCTAATTTAACTTTTGCACCATGCAATGCATGCTTTAACTTCATGAAACTTAGTCCAGAAATTGCAAAGCATGGTTGAGGTGAGTGAAAATTCCAATAAAATGGAAAATGACAATAGCTCCTTTGCTAGGTTACATCTAGTCATGTGGGTCCTGACAATGCATGAATAGGACTACTTGCAATTAAAGGTTCAACGGATAACACAGTCATAGGACTTTATTATAGAGGGATACACAATCATAGGACTTTATTATAGAGGGTCTGCATGAGTCTAGTAAACCCCATATACTACACATAGCTTTGCAAGCCATCGACCATTACATCTTAATTGCACTGGCATCCTTTGCCTCTCCTTTAAGCATTCTAATGACCCCAGATTATAGTTTCAATTTAGTACATCATATGTTGTATGCTACATAAATAACTATTGTACAGAACAGCTCTTCTGCAAACAGAGGCACAACAGACGAGGACAACAATTTCTTTGTAGAAAAACCAGTGTTATCGGAACGGGAACCAGTGGAACTGGCTGGTCTGATCAGTTTTGAAGCAAAATCAGGTCAAATTGGTGTATTGAATCGTTTTTGGCCGGTTCGGTACCGAACCAGCCTTTAGGCACCGAACTGGTTGGTTCTGTACAGCTTTGTACGGTGTGACATGGACCCACGATTTTCAAATTAAAAAAAAAAAATTAATTTAAGAGAGGGGGCCTATTACCTAACCCTAGGGCCTACTCAAACCTAGAAATTAATGGTAATATAAGAACTCGCTGGTTCCGTACGAAACTGGCCAGTTCTGTACAGCTTCGTATTGCGCGACATGGACCCACGATTTTCAAATTTAAAAATAAATAAATAATAGGGGGCCTATTACCTAACGCTAGGGCCTACTCAAACCTAGTAATTATTGGTAATATTAAAATGAAAGATAAAGGATGATGTCACTTTTACTTAAGTTTTTAACATTACCATTAATTGTTTCACGATGTTTGAGAGTGGTTCCAACCTCATGGGATTTCATATGGAGAGAGTAGAATTTTAGGTCCCATTCAAAATTCAGCAGACTTTAACGGTTTTCAGGATTTCAAGATTTGCAGGATTGCAACATTTCCACTGGATCCTATCATGTATGAGGGTATGGAATTGGCATTTAATCAAGAGCACCAAGCCCTCTATGTACCTCGATGTTGGTGGCATTGATTGTTGAACTCCTCTGTCATGACCCTAGTAAAAATGTACCCTTCCCTCAAGTAAAATCACTTATTAGGCATGTTAAGCTTTTTCTATCTTATTTTAATGCTTAAAGGGTGACATTGATGATGAGGATCCTAATATAGGTAATGATTTTGATGATATGTAGTTATTTGTTGTAGCATGGTTTGTTTTGGACTTTAGAGGCCATTTAGAGCCTCTTTGTTGATGTATTTTGGTTTAGAGGTGGATTGCACTCGGTACTATTTTGGTTATATGCACTCTTACTTGCTATATAAATGAGAAACATTGCATATTTGTGTATAAATGGTCTGGATTCATATGGATGCACATGAATATATATGTTTTTTTTCAAAATTTTGATATTTTATGTATTTTTTGGTTGACCAGTTTTTTTCTGGTTCCTGTCTAGTTCACATTTTTGGGGTTGACTGGTTTGGTCACCAGTCCGGTTCTGATAACATTGATAAAAACATAACACACATCAAGGACAAAGGGTCACAAACCCTGTGTGATGATGAGGATAATGGCCCTGAAGTTTTATTATTAAGTCTTTAGTAATGCCTTAGGTCTTAATGATCCTTGGTCTATGATCCTAAACAATGTCGATTGTAATATCCTACATTTTACAGGTATGTCCCTTTGTTAAAAAGGGTACATCTGGACAACTAACCAGTTGGCAGTTTTATTTTGCTTTATTTCTGAATAGGGTAGCGTTACATATTCTGTGGGAAGTTGAACATTTCTGCTATCCCATATTTGTATATAAATGTTTAGTGTGTGTAATGAAGCTCAGTGCTTTGGAGTTTATTGTGTATTTGCTCTATCTCTCTATGGAAGGTTGTTGCATTTTTTTCTTACTTTTTTTAACGTGGTATCATAGAACAAATATCTCTGAACTCTCTCACTAGAGGGGAGCTGTTGGTCATGGGAATTTTCTGAATCGTAATTCTCTGTAGGGAGTGCACAATCTACATGTGCTCTTGCTGCTCGGGCATGGTGACATGCTTATAGAGGAGTCGTGTATTCTTTTGGTTGTTTCATATTTGTTTGTTGGACAACAAATTATTTTTGGGCAAAGTGTTGCTATTGATATATGGAAGGCAAACAAAACAAAAGAAAGTATGGGACTGCAGAATATGAGCTGCAGACTTGGTTAAGAAGAATGAATCTTTAGATGGTGAAGTGCATTTTGTGATTATAGGAAGTGATGAGTTGTTTTGAGGTGTGAGGAATCAATGATGCACATTTGGAAAGGTGACCATGATATGCCTCCATTCATAGGAACATTTGGGGTGCCTGAAGGTTTTGCTTAGGTGAGTTTTGCAGTTCTGGCTAAACTGGAAATCTTACCTTCCACCACTGGAGAAGAGACGTCGAGCCTATTGCAGGCCGTATGTGTGGGTTTTGGCCAGAGGACAAGCTGCATGTGGTTCCAGCCATGTACTCTCATTCCTAAGGAGGATTTGTTGCAGCATTTTCAGTCATGTCATATGAGTTTTTGTGCCAATTTTTTTCAGCACAAGGAGCAGATTTATGATGCAAAAAATGCAGAAATTTTCCGACCATCTTCTTCCTCGTGTATTTGAGAAGTTATGCATGATTTATCCGCAAATATTGTGATTTAGTGGCTGGAAATTGTATGGTACAGCAGGGTTTTAATTGCAGAAATTTCCAGCCACATATTTCTTCATGTTCTTTCTTGCATATACTTTTAGCGGGAAAATGTGCTTTTGATGCTGGAAATTGGATGGGGCAGAAAACATATCATTTTGAGTTGTATTGCAGAAAATTCCAGCAATCAAAAACAACGTTTCAAGCCCTAGATTTGGGGCTATTTTTTTTTTTCTAAGGATGAAATGATGCTTCATATTTCATGTACATCACATTTGGAGGGTAGCTTTGATGTTTTGAGTTGTTTTGTAGATCTTCTTAAGCCTTTGTTGCTTGAGGGAAGTGATGTTGATGTTGTAGAAGATGATAAGGGATCACCTTATGAGTTTTTTTGCAGCCATGAAGATGTTTACATTAGTCTTGACTCCTGTTATCGTGCAATTTGTACTTGTCCCAAAGGGAAAGGCTAAGGGAGGCAAATTGGCGTAACAAGAGGTTATCCTATCACTGTCACCTTAATAAGATACCTCTTTCTATTTAGGGTTGATGGCTCAAGGGAGACGTACCCGGTGACCTGGGGGTTTGAGAAGGAAAAGGTTAAAGTGTCTATAAAAGTATCCCCTCTCACAAGTCACACTGATCAGAAAGTCCCAAGGTTTTAACCAATGAAGTAATGAAGTGCTTAGATGTACTGTTGATTTTTCATTAAGCTAGGCTCAAGCATGAAGTTCATTCCAATTTTAGCATTTTACTTGAACCATAGACAATTACAGTTACACCATAAACAATTTGCTGCAGTAACCAAGATCACAAGAAGAAACACCATGCACAAGTACACAAGAAGTATCCTGGGAAACCCTTCTCAACAAGGGAAGAAAACCCAGCCAATCCTTTGCTATATTTTCAAGAGAAAGACCTCCCACACCATAAACCTAGCACACAAAAGGGTGCTCACAAAACCTAGAAGACTAGCGCCCAAGAGAGGTGCGCACTTCAGCCCTAGAACTTGTACTTGCTGAAATTCCAAACTCACACTTGTGTTATGTTTCCTCAATGGGGAAATTACCTTTATTTATATTAGATCGAACATATCAAAAGTAGTGTCTATTGGCACAATAGGGCCGACCTCAATAACTCAGAATATAATTAATAATTACCATATTGATTATCTTTCACTTTATGGTGGGGCCGACCTGTACCCTTTACATCACAATTAGGGTTACAGGTAAGTTTGACTCTTAGACAATATAGCAAGGGATCTCACACACCCACTAGTGCTCAGCCACTAGGGGCACGCCCACCTGTGCTCAGCCACATGGACGTTCAAGTCAACAGATCTTTATCTCGCTGCGTCTCACATGAGAATCATCTGGGCACACACTCACAAGTCACTAGTGCTCAGCCACTAGGATCACGTCCACCTGTGCTCATCCACAGTGATGTCCTACTCAACAGATCTCTATCTCATTGCGTCTCATAGGAGAATCATCTGGAGTACCACATCGTTTCATCTCCGTCTCAGAGAGAATGACACACCCAACTCATGGGCTTCCTCACCCCACACAGGGGCACACAACGTTCCATCTCCGTCTCAGAGAGGAACTACACACCCATCTCATGGGCACACCCAACTCATGGGCACACCCAACTCATGGGCTTCCTCACCCCACACAGGGGCACACAACGTTCCATCTCCGTCTCAGAGAGGAACAACACATCCATCTCATGGGCACACCTAACTCATGGGCTTCCTCACAGGCTGACTCACTCAGTTTGTGTCTTGGAGGATGTCTCACGTAGCTGTAATGATCAACACTCCCTCTCAGCTAGGGAGGCATTCTCCGTTAGGCCAAGTCTCGCACAGAAGTACTCGAACTTCGTCTTGGTTGTAGTCATCAACACTCCCTCTTAGCTAGGGAGGTATTCTTCACCAAGCTAGTCTCTCACGGAAGTACTCGAACTTCGTCTTGGCAAGCGGTTTGGTGAAGATATCTGCAATCTGCTCACGAGTAGGAAGGTACTACACATGTACTGCTTTCCTCTGCACCATGTCTCTGATATAATGATATTTTATCTCAATGTGTTTCGATCTATCATGAAATTCAGGGTTCTCAGAGAGATTCACACAGCTTTGGTTATCACAATAATAATAGGATCCATCTCATGATCAAATAAATCTGTCAGAAGCTTGCGAAGCCACACTGCTTCGCGGACTGCCACACTCAATGTTATATACTTTGCTTCTGCAGTACTGAAGGCCACAGAGCTTTGTTTCCTGCTGCACCAGGAGACCATGGTAGACCCCAAGATAAAACAACAAAAGAACGTGCTCTTCCATTCCACTGTGCTCCCTGCCCAATCGACATATCCCTGCAAACTCAAGTCTACACTAGAGGCATATCTCAGACCATATCCAACTGTGCCTCGTAGATATCTCAATACATGTTTCACTACTATCCAGTGAGTCTATTTTGGCTGACTCATGAATTGACTAAGTACATTCATTGCATGGCATATATCGGGTCTGGTGTTAACCAGATACATCAGTGATCCAATCAGCTGTCAGTACACATGTGGATCAATCTCATTTGAATTGGAAGAAGCCTCATTCATCTTCTTCAAGTTCATCATCATTGGTGTAGGCATGGATTTGCAGTCCATCATCTCGAATATTTCCACTGTATATTTTCCTTGATTCAGGAAAATCTCATCAGTTCTCTGCCATACTTCTAGTCCCAAGAAGTACTGCAACATACCCAGATCCTTCATCTCGAAAACATAATTCAATGCTTGCTTGTATTCATCAATAAGTCTTTCTGAACCGGGAAGGAATAAATCATCCACATGCAGGAACAAGCTCAGGCACTCATTGCCAACAATATGATAATATAGGTTTGGATCAACAACACTTGCTGAAATCCAAACTCATCAAGAACCCATCCATCTGATGTAGTTTCCAACTCATGGATGATAGTATGGATAGAAGTGTATCAGGTTACTGGAGCAAATGTCTCATCATAGTCAACCCCCTCTGCTTGTGAGAATCCTCTAGCTACAGATCTCGCTTTGTATTTCTCGACACTTCCACCAGTTGCATGCTTGATCTTATAGATCCACTTGGAAGTCACCACAGACTTCCCTTCTGGTCTCAGAACAATATCCCATACATCATTCTTCAAGATAGACTGGTATTCTTCTGTCATGGCATCTTGCCATACCTGTTCACCTGTCACTTCTCCATGACAAGAAGGCTCATAATCAATGATGTGGCTCATGGCTGAAAGGTAGCTCGAAAATCTCTTTGGTCTCTTACTCTCTCGGGATGTGCCTTGAGGGGCTTGTATGTCCCTCTGCTTCCTGTAGAGTTTGTTGAGCCCAGGCAGGCCTTTTATGCCCTACTGCAATATCTCTGGGCATATCAACTGGAGCAACTGGATCAGTTAGAACAACTGGATCAACTGGAATAATGTCTGTCTCCCTCTGAACTGCTGAAGGGGGAGAAGGTATTGTCTCACTATCAATCTCCATCTGAGATTCTCTGGATCTTTGAAAGGCTATCTCTTCTTCAAAGATAACATCTCTGCTTATCTCAATCTGTCTCTGACCAGGGATGTAGATCCGATATGTCTTCGAAGATTCACTGTATACCATAAATGTCTCCTTTCTCCTTGAAGGGTCTAGCTTGGACTTCTTCTCTTTGGGTGCATAAAAAATACAGTGGGCACCCAAATATCCTGAAGTGTTCAATCTCAGGCTTCACTCCGGTGAAGGCTTCTTCGGGAGCTATGTTCTTCAAAATCTGGTGAGGACTCCTATTCTGAACATATACTGTTGTCATGCATGCTTCTGCCCACAAAATCATAGGAAGACTTTGATCATGTATCATTGCATTGGTTGCCTCAATGATGGTTCTATTCTTCCTCCTTCTTAAATAGTTTTGACTCCCTCTGAGTCAAGTGACTCCCTCTGAAGTCAAGTGACTCCTTCTGAAGTCTGAAGTATAACCATCTTCCTTTATTGTTAACCTGCCCGGAACAAGAAAACAAAAGGAAACAAAACAAGAATATCTCCTAAAGGAGAATAATGAGTACATCTCTAGAATCAAAACAATTTAAGGATTGTTGTCACAACTACAACACCTACTTGTAATGTAGCAAACTTTAGAAATGTAGGTTAGAGGCATGATAATTAAAACAATCAAACCTGGAGTCTTCACTTCCAGTGTGTTGTTCCTCTGAATGCATTGAGATCCCTTTGGATCCATGACTTCAACAAGGTTCCTTCCTCCTGCAAGTACCCTCATGACAATGATACAAATAATATATACAAGTGCATACTTGAGGGTGCTGATATGCTTTCTCCAATGGCACCTCGCTGATCTCTGTCCTCTGACATCTTCATGAAGATGGTAGCCATGGTGTCACCATATTTTCAGACTCTTCACAAACCCTTGTCAACTGGGCTAGAAAACCTAACGGCTAGGCTAGGTTAGCAACCTTAGGTTTTGTTGGGCTTATGACTACCAACAATAAGCCTTAAGAGAGTCACATGAATACTGGTGAGCTGAAAAAATTCTTCAATGAGTTGTAGAAAATTGCGAAACCCTAGGGCCAAAAATTCAAAATGCTCGGAATTTCACTCTGAGAGTCTTTGGAGGTGCGCTGGAGGAGGCCGTACTCTCCTATGCCAAAATTAGCCCCATCGTCCAAGTATTAAGGGTTGAAACTGAAAAAGAAGGAGGGTCGTACGAAATTTCTGGAAACCCTAGGAGGGTCGTACGGTTCTGCAGAAAGAGGACGACTTGCTTTGAAGGCTTGTGCGATGGCTTCTTCAAGACCTATGCTCTAATACGGTATACCATGTTGATTTTTCATTAAGCTAGGCTCAAGCATGAAGTTCATTCCAATTTTAGCATTTTACTTGAACCATAGACAATTGCAGTTACACCATAAACAATTTGCTGCAGTAACCAAGATCACAAGAAGAAACACCATGCCCAAGTACACAAGAAGTATCCTTGGAAACCCTTCTCAACAAGTGAAGAAAACCCAACCAATCCTTTGCTATATTCTTCAAGAGAAAGACCTCCCACACCATAAGCCTAGCACACAAAAGGGTGCTCACAAAACCTAGAAGACTAGCACCCAAGAGAGGTGCGCACTTCAGCCCTAGAGCTTGTACTTGCTGAAATTTCCAAACTCACACTTGTGTTATGTTTCCTCAATGGGGAAATTACCTTTATTTATATTAGACTGAACATATCAAAAGTAGTGTCTATTGGCACAACAGGGCTGACCTCAATAACTCAGAATATAATTAATAATTACCATATTAATTATCTTTCACTTTATGGTGGGGCCAACCTGTACCCTTTACATCACAATTAGGGTTACAGGTAAGTTTGACTCTTAGACAATATAGCAAGGGATCTCACACAGCCACTAGTGCTCAACCACTAGGGGTGCGTCCATCTGTGCTCAGCCACAGGGACGTCCAAGTCAACATATCTCTATCTCACTTCATCTCATAGGAGAATCATCTGGACGCACACTCACTAGTGCTCAGCCACTAAGATCACGTCCACCTGTGCTCATCCACAGTGACGTCCTACTCAACAGATCTCTATCTCACTGCGTCTTACATGAGAATCATATGGAGTACCACATCCTTTCATCTCCGTCTCAGAGAGAACGACACACCCAACTCATGGGCTTCCTCACCCCACACAGAGGCACACAACGTTCCATCTTCGTCTCAGAGAGGAACTACACACCCATCTCATGGGCACACCCAACACATGGGCTTCCTCACCCCACACAGGGGCACACAACGTTCCATCTCCATCTCAGAGAGGAACAACACACCCATCTCATGGGCTTCCTCACCCCACACAGGGGCACACAACGTTCCATCTCCGTCTCAGAGAGGAACAACACACCCATCTCATGGGCACACCCAACTCATGGGCTTCCTCATTTGCCGACTCACTCAGTTTGTGTCCTGGAGGATGTCTCATGTAGTTGTAATCATCAACATGTACCTGCCCAGAACAAAGCAACAAGAAAAAGATATCTTTTGCAAGTACAATTTGATGTTAGTACTTCATAAAACCATGGACTTATCGATAAAAGAAAAAGTTGATGTGTAATGAAGCAAACATAATTTTATAACAACAATGTTTATAAGACAATAGCTTCACAATAAATTCCTTAAAGAAGCTTCACGATGACCAAAAATAATAACTCAATGATAGCAATGTACTAGCATTTGTCAAAAGTTGATTAGGCAGTGTATAAATCAACTTTATAATTGCTTTTAAATGCTTTTATTGCTGCAATAGATGGCTGTAGCTTACTTTTGTAACAACAACAAGTAGGTTAGCTAATTAGTCTACTCTAGGGTTAGGAAAGGTTAGTAGAGAGTTTGAGGTAAAAGTTTTGAGAGCTGTTTTTATCAATCAATCAAGTGCAAGGCGGCTTAGATCAATGCTTTTAGGGTTAATGGAGTCTCTTTTAGCAGCGACAATCTTGAAGGAACAAATGATAATATGAGAGCTAGAGATAAGAAGGTCAATGATTGAAGTGTTGGTAACCCAAGGCTTCAATCACTAAACCCTAGGGGGAAAATGGCCACTAGGAAGTAGGTAACCCTAGGCCCTATTATCCCCTACCTTAGGGATAACTAAGGAGATGATGTCTCGAGGCCCACAGTTCCTAGACATGGAGTACTGAGATCCAGATCGACTTGAGCATGGCCCTGGAGGGCCCATCCTTTCATTCTTCAACGCCTCCACTTTGTCAGCAACAGCAACATCCATCACCTTGGCTTGGTCCAGCAACAAAAATGGATCTTGCTCCATGAGCTAATGAGTCTGGGTATCATGGTATGTGTCACTCTGATCCTCAAAACCTTTGAATATGTGCATTTAATTCTTTTTGTTTCTAACAAGTGCTTGGATCTTATGCTTTTCCACTTGACCACACATGGGGGGAATGACAGGATGCCCTAGTAAGCTGGTACCCATAGGGTTTGAGTTGCCATTGGGGGGATTCATAAAAGGTCATCGTCCCCTCCCACCATACCTACCACTTTTCATCTTTTTCTCGCTCAACCAGCCCATTACACTGGTCCGGGCATTGGGTTGGCCAAATATCTAAGGGTTGTACCTTACCTTGTGGGAAGAAGGGGCTAAAGGCCCAGAGGGTAAAAGTAGCTGGCAAAAAATTGTAGAAATTCTGAGGCCATATGAGGCTGCCATCTAAGGTCTATCCTTGACCTTAGTATGGCTCTAAGTTTCAACTGTTTGGCTGTCTTCTTTTGCTGTTTTAGGACAGCAAACAATCATCCCACTTCTGCTCAATGTTTTATAGGTTAAGTGCTCTTTTAAGGTGCTCTTGCAAGTGTTTTCTTATCTCAATGTTAGCACATGCAATATAACTTAAAACACATAACACTACCTCTAGATCTTGAACTTTAAAATGCTGATCTACACT